>JASDQU010752103.1:41651-69013 GCA_032191745.1 Picea mariana
GCTAAAGCACGCTCATGAGTGCTATGCAAGCGAGGATATCTCATATTATTAATGGAAAATGCTGAAGAAAACCCTAACGCTATTGGACTATCTTCGTATTCAGATAGATTTTTGACGCAACGAAATTTCACGCCGTGGCGGACAGACGCATGCAAATTTGACAAAGAAATCCACAATACTCTCTCCCCCGGGCGAGTTCGAAATAACTTTAAATATCATGGCGAATCTGCTCAGACGCATTGCAATTCTCAGTCTGGCGTTGCTGGTTCTGAGAGGTCGATGACCATAATTAGTAAAAGTAAGGTTTTTTCATCGCTACTGGGAACACGATTTTGCAGGTTAGTATAGATTCAGTTTTAACTTTTGGATTTAAACATGGAAAGATCAAAATATATTGAGATGCAATTTTGTGAATTTTGATTTTATATGTACTTTCATGCGCCGAGAGAGATCCCTGTATGTATGCATGAAATTATTCTCAAAGTGCAAATTATTCTCATTATCTCCAAAATTTACGAACAGTCCAGCATCAACCAACTGATCACTCCCCAGAAAAATCACTATTATCCAGAAAAATAGAAGTGAAAATGGCGATGCCATTGTCCATGAAAACCAAAGCGTCCGCTCTGGTGGTTGCTGCTCTCACCCTTCTTATGGCGACGTTGCTGCTCAAGGAATTCCCAATAGACGTGGTCGCTGCTCCTCCCGGAGGGCAACACAGTCGACAGGCTCCAACTCCTCCACCGCCGCATGCTCATCCTCCAGCTGAAGCAGCGGCAGTAGGAGTGTGTCCTCCCAAACCTCGCTGCGAGAAGAATGTTCCAACTCCACCTGGATGTTGCACTGGACAGTTAATTAAGAATGATGCGACTCTTCCCATGAATTAATTCCCTTCTGAAACCTTCTGCAAACTGACTCGCACATTTTCTTACCACTTTCATATGTATCCTCGTTATCTAATCCTTTGGCTTCATCTTGTTGGTGTACAAAGCCTGATAATAATTTCTTTGGAGTATAAATACACTATGCATACTAGCCGTTTTTAATATCTTATCATGCTTTTATATAATTGTTATACAGTATATACAGCAGAGAGAAATGGATAGTACTCTAAATAATGTTAATCTTTGTGTTTTTTTTTTAATAAATTTTGTTCTAAATATGGTTATGAATTATTGGAATTATTGAAATTGTAGATTTCAGTTGTTAAATTTAAATAATTTGAATGTTTCATGTTTTTCAGAAAGTTGAAATCATTTATATATTTAAAAATTCAATTTAAATAATTAAAAATTGTAATATCACTTAAAAATTATATGATAAAATTTAGATGAGAAAAAACCAAAACCGAAAAGTTAAACTTTTAGGTTCATCTTAAGGAAAACAAACAAATGATGCTTGACATTTATGTTTTTTACTATTTATCTGTAAATATATATTATTTTGTTTTAAGTGTTTACATATATAATATTACTTAAACCAAATTGGTCAATCATATATATACATATATGTATGTATATATATGCATTTTTTTTTAAGTAAAAAAGAGTAGATCCTTCAAATTAGGTCATAATAAAATATACCATTATTTTTGGAAAGTGGAAACCGGCATAGTGGGCAGCTCTTGATGACTATTGTCAAAATATGCGAACTGCCATCTATTGTGCTTGGAGGAAACCAGGACAAGTGGCGGTCCAGAGTTTTCATGATAGTCCATGACAATAGAAACTAAAAAACAAATAAACATAAAAAAAGAGTTAACATTCATAACCCGCAACTGGAGCTGAGCAACTAACCAAAACCAGAGGACAGGTCGAGTCATGCTGTTAGTCGTTGAGGTCATCATTGTCGGGGTTGTTACTGGGTATCCTGTTCCAAGCTGGCAAGGAGTAGAGTCTCACACACATCAGACACTTCTTCCTTGCTGGCGCATCAGAGAAGGCCTCATAGAGCATGTCCATGCGTTGACTGATAATTACAGTGCAGTAGGTTTGGTATGCCATTTGACACCTCAAATCCAGCACCAAATCGAGTTGGTCCGAGTGGAAGAAGGGTTGAGGGACATGCCTCTGAGGTGAGGGTGTCAGAATGATAGGTGGCTTGAGGACTCTGCCACCCTCCTTCACTGTGTGGCCATCTAACTCATCATCGTGGTGTCCATCCCTAGCAACAGTCCACGTTCCCTCCATTACGTCCTCCAGGTGGCCCGTTGTTGTGTTGCACTCCCCATCCCCGCCTTCTACTCCCGTCCCTGTGCTTCCTGGAACACGTCCTAAGATTGTGAGTGGAGCAACCTCCGTTGACAGTAAGTCATTCTGGGCCATTTGGAGGTACTCGTTTGGGATTTCCTCCTCAATATATCAAACGGGGAAATCTTCCACCATTGAAGCCATGTTCTTTATCCCCGCGTCTGCTGAATTTCGTTTCCAAGAAAAGTAATTGGAGGTTTTGGTCCCGTGAAGGGAAAATTTTCTGGAGGGAGCTGAATTGCCTCTTCCTGGATGAATTCCTCCACCAAAACAACATCAGGCTCCCAGGCCATTGGGTCTCTGTTATCCATGTGAGGAAGTCAAGTTGGTTGGGTGCGAGCAATTGAAAGTGCCTGCTCCAATTTTTGCAGTTGTTTCTACCTTGTAGCCAGGGTGTACCAGGCTAGATCGTGATGCGACTTCCCTTGGTCCCTAGGCATCGTGAGGACAAAGCGAATGGCTAATTCCCGGTGGATGCAACAACGGCTGCTCCCAAGCTCCAGATTGCTAGCCTGGTGCGAGGCCAAAACAGAATGAAGAGAGAAAATGGAGATGCAGAGGTAGATATAAACCGAAGGGTGAGACGTGATGACATCCATAACCACCTCCCAAACAATGAATTTAATGGTTGTCTGACTGTTCCCGTGAGTGAAGGGTCTCATAGCTGCGGACTTGCAATAATGGCTGGCTCCCATTCTTAATTTCGAGGGGATGGGAGCCAACCACCTTTGTTTATGGCTTGGCCAGGCCCTCTGGGACGTGACACATAGGTTCAACTTGTCACCCCATCCGGGGTTATATATATGTATATGTTAAAAGTTATAGTTTTATATGATTGATAAAATTTCATTATAAATTGTTGTAAGGATTTCAACCCATTTTAAGAAGAGTCATATTATCATAATTAAAATAAAAAAGTTAATGTGCGTGGAACTTTGTTTTGTTGAAAAAAAATATACTTGATTTTATCCACTTTTTAATTCACTCCATTTAACATAGTAAAAACAACAAAATATTTTAAGAAAAGTCATATTATCCCAATTAAATAAAAAAGTTGATATACATGAAACTTTGTCTTATTGAAAAAAAACATACTAAAAGATGTTGATTTTGTCCACCTTTAATTCACTCCATTTAACGTAATAAAAACAAAAAAATATTTAACATAATAAAAACAACAAAATAAAACTTTGCTTCATTAAAAAAAATATCTTAAAAATTTAAACTTTACTTTATATAACTATTCTATTTTTCATAAAAATTAACCACTCTTATTTTGAATAAAAAATATCTTAAATTTAAACTTTAATTTATATAATAGCTATTTACTTTACTTTATATAATTTGTTTAAAAGCTGACATAAAAAGTTGTGAAGGAGTTCAATTCAATGGCTACTTCGACACCGACATTTTTATTGATTTAACTTCATTGAAATAAAATAAATATAACCTTATTCCAATTTTCTTCGAGCTTTATTCTCACCTTTCCTTTTTGTGCTTCAAAAATACCTATGAACAACTTTGTAATTACCATGAAAATTCGAACAACTCATGATGTGGACAAACATTGTTTCTTTTGCATTGAAATATTATGTCTATGTTTTTTTGATGTTATATATATATATATTTTTTTGTCTTGTTCATTTTTCTGGTGGCATGAGTATCTCTTGATGGATAATAAATATTTTATATATTAGTGGTAAAATCTGAATCAATTATAAGAATTTTAATGTGTTCCACTTTACCCAAAACCCCAATGGTAATTGTTAAATTGTTTTTTAAAGATTATTATTGATATATAATATATTTATTATTAATGATTGTTATGTATGAGGGAGTAACACTTATATTTCACCTTCACTTCAAACAACTTTTATCAATATTAAAAGTTTTTTATATATAGATTTTGGAGGACAACCTCAACATTCACAATGGGTAAATTGTATAATCCATATGGTATTTTGCTAGTCATTTTTCCTTATAGGCTAGTCTAGCTAGTGGTGCACTCCCTTAAACCTTAAGCTATGAACATATGACATTATTATTATTATTAGTTTCAATTTTTATAATTCACTTAGGAATAATAACCACTTAAAGTTAGTTTAAATAATCACTATTGTGCTAAAAACCTTTATTATTTATTACAACAACATTGAGCTTGATTATTATTTATTACAACAATGCTATTAATATGCATGCGAATCTAATAATAGTGAGCTTGGATAATCATCTTCACCCTATAAGCATAAAACAAATGGTAACTAGTGCATGACTATTAACTACCACAAGAATGTCATCATCACTAATAATGAAAATAAAACTTGGAACGAACTCCCCAATTTATTGTTAGATGACACACTCATATCCTCTCTTATCAAATGAAATTTGTACTTGCACTTAATGATCATTGGATATTACACTTATTGTTTTTCTTTTTGGACAACAATACCTCTTTTTTTTCCACAAGAGTTCAAGAATTGTTTGCCAAATGCTTGTAGAAGTAGTTCAAAATAAATCTTGAACCAGTCAAAACCAATTAGGGATTGCATGTGCCAATGTTCTAATAGAATAAAAAATTAGGTTAGGGGGTTGGAGAATAGGGGTTATGGACTAATTTGAATATTAAAGAGGATAGTGGGATAGAGGGTTCAATGTTTGTTCATTACACAAAGAGGAGAACACCTTCTAGAAGAGGTTTTTAGTGTTACAAAATTTGGCAAAATTTTCAAAAAAACCTACGCTACAACCTCCTCTATTGGTTGTAGAGGTTTTAGTGGAGGTTTTAATAGAAGTTTCATATAACAAAAAAAATTAGGAGGGAAAAGGTTGTATCAAATGTTTTTTTTTTCGTTTCTTTATTGTCAAAACACACTAGTGTGCCATTACATGAAATGCCCTAATGCATACCTAAACTGTTAAGAACCAAATATCTAAAATAGCATAAAAACATTAGAATAAGTACTCCATGCCTTGACAAAGAGAGAAATTCAGATAATAAGCCTCTTCGAGGGGGAAACATCCTTATACATAACATGAATTCACAAATACAAGATGATTCCAAATGAAAAGGTCTCCTTGGTATATATAGGAGACTAGGGTGTACAATTACAACTAATGGACCCAAGTCGACATAAATAAAATAACAATACTAATGTAATATTCTCAAATGAAGGGTTAATTTTCCATGATTTAGGGCTTAACATGCCCCTCCCCTTTAGACAAGTGTTGTCCTCAATGCTTGAGTAGTTCTGGATGCTTCTGTCTAAAATATTCATCTTCCCATGTGGAATTTTCAGCAGGTAGGTTCTTCCACTTAATGAGATATTTTGAAATTTATTTATTCCTCAGCTCGTGAATTATTATGTCAATGATAGCTTCAAGATACAATATAATTTTTCCTTTTTCTTCAAGTTATGGAAATATAATTTGAATTGGGATATTGTCACTTATAACCTTCTTTAAGCATGACACATGGAAAACTGGGTGTACTCATGAAGATGCAGGCAGTTCCAATTTGTATTCCATAGAACAAATATTTTTCAACACCTTATAAGGGTCATCGTACTTTGGTGATAATTTATTATCCTTCTTAGCTTGCTTGAGGGACATCTGTTTTTATGGTTGTAGTCTTAAAAATACCCAATCCCCTACTTCAAAACTTATTTCACTACGATGTTGATCTGCTTGTTGTTTCATGTGATTATGTGCCATGGTTAGGTTGTTCTTTAAGAGTTGGAGAACTTCTTGTTTATGCTCGATGTGATCTTCCATTGCTTGAACCTTAGATTTTTATTTTAGATAAAAAGTGATGGATGGTGGGTGATATCCATAAAGCACCATAAATGGTGTCATTTTTGTTGCAGTATGAAAGTAAGTGTTGTACCACCATTCTTCAAAGGGTAACCACTTGAACCATTGTGTTTGTTTATCAGAGACAAAGAAACAAAGGTATCCTTCCAGACATTTTTTCACTATCTCAGTTTGTCCATCAGATTGATGATGATAAGATAAGCTATGAGCCAATTGAGTATCCAGAAAAGAAAATGATTTTGTCCAAAAATGTCCAGTGAAGATGGGATCTCTTTCACTTACAATAATCTTTGGGCTTCCATGTATCTTTTGAAATGTCTCCATGAATGCAATAGCAATTGTACTAGATTTGAAAGGATGAGAGAGTGAAAAAAAGTGTGCATACTTGGTAAGTCTGTCAACAATCACCATGATGACACACATTCCTTCAAACTTAGCTAACCCTGTGATGAAATCCATGGAAACTTTTTCCCAACGCTGACTTGGAATGGATAATTTGGAACCTTGTAAAATACCTGGGGTCTTAATTGTTTCCACCTTATTTTGTTGGAAAATCAAACATTCTGCCACAAACCTTTGAACATCAGTTTTAAGTCCATTCCAAAAAAATTCCCTCTTGACCCTGTGATAGGTTTTCAAAAATCCCGAGTGCCCTCCTACCAGAGAGGTGTGCAATTCCAAAAGTACCTTTTGTTGGATTTGGGAGTTCTTACATAAATATTAGCGGTATTTGTACCATAGTGAATCAATTTTCCATGTAAATGTATCGGATGCACGGGAATCCTACTGCAACCTTTGAATGAGAGTCCACACTTCTTCATCATTCTTCTATTCATCCCTTTCTTATGTTATCCAATCATGTTGGATGATAGAGATAACACAGAGAAATTCCTCAACATATTCATCCTTTCTTGAGAGTGCATCTACCACAACATTTTGCTTCCCTTTTTTGTAGATGATTTCAAAGTCATAACCTAACATCTTGGTCACCCATTTTTGTTTCTCTTTTGAAGATAGTCTTTGTTCCAAGAATTATTTAAGAATGTCATGATTTTGTTTTACCTTGAAGTGCCTACCTATTAGGTAAGGGCTCCATTGCTTCAATGCATGTAGTATTTCCATAATTTCCTTCTCATAAATGGTTTTGTGTAATTACTTTCCCTTGAGTACCATTACCACCAGTGCATAGTAGGAACTTTGTCTAGGACTAATAATGTCAGTCTCTAACATTTCTTCAACCATACGCTCAATTTCACTCTTATGGGCATAAGGGTATCTGTAAATATTGATGTTAAGAGGAAGACTCCCAGGAATTAAGTGAATAGCATGATCATGATCGCGAGTGGGTGGAATACCAATGGAATTTCTTCAAATACTTTGGAATCCTTATCAATGATTGCTTGGAGTTATAGGATTGTTTAGATGTTTGAACATCTAGTGAGAATAGTTGTACAATTACACCCTGATGCCTCTTATTCAATAATGTTTTCATGCCATTAGAGCTTACCACATTAATGGGGCTCCATGTGATACCCATTAACTCAAATTCCTTTCCTTCCAATGAAAAATTCCTGAAAAGTTCTTGAAAGTTAAAATCCATTGTTCCCAATGATTGTAACCATTGGACTCCTAGTACGACATCAACACCACCCATGGATATAGAAATAATTGGAATATTCATTACATATTCCCCCATAGTAAGATTGATCTTATGGCATTTTCATGAGAAATTGATAGTTCCCCCATTTGCAGTCATTACTTGAAACCCTGGCGTTGGATATATAAAGAAATTGAGAGATTTGGCTAATATACAGTGAATGTAATTATGAGTACTACCAGAATCAATTAGCACTATTACATTTTTATTTGTTATATATCCTTCGATCTTGAGGGTTTGAGGAGTGCTAATTCCAGCCAATGCATGACATGATATGGTGGGAGTCATATCTTTACAATAAATCTCTTATGTGCCTTCATCTTGAGATGGCTCTTGTTCTTGTTCTTATTCCTCTTCAAAATCTATGTAGAATAATTTCTTCTCACCACACTTATGTCCCTTATTGTACTTGTTGTCACAATTAAAGCATAAAAATTTTTCTTTTCTTTCCTCCAATTGTTGAGGTGTCAACCTTGTAGGTTGAGGTGGTTTAAAAGAAGGAACATTATTCTCTCGATAGATGTTAGGGGTGGTCCTTCTAGTAGCCATAGACATATTTTAATTTCAACATTTCTCACCACTCTGAATGCATTTTCCAATGATTTGGGTTCCCAAAGGTGAACCTCATGTTGAATGTTATCCTTTAAAGTTTCTATGGAAACATCAATCAAGTGCTCATCTGGAAAATTCGTTACCTTTATATTCAATATTTTGAAGTTCTCAATGTGCTCCACAACTGAATCCTTTTGCTTGAGATTTATCAATTGAATGAAGAAGGTATTGCTCCTTGTATCCTCATAGTGTGCTATCATTTCTACCATGAAAATTTTCCAAGTGATTTGTGAGAACAAAGTTATTGATACCACACAAACTGATTGGGTTCTAAATATAAAGACACAATTCATACCTTTTGTGTGTGTGGCACATCATGTAGATGAAAGAACTGCTCCATCTGGAGTATCCATGTGATTGGATCCTTTCCATCAAACTTCCTCATATCGATCTTAGGAAAGAGGTTGATATTCAACCCAAAGATGGAGTTTCTCCAGTATTGATTCATCTTCCTTGTGTCCTCATCATGAATTTCATGGTATACATTGTCACTTCTAGGTGGCCTCTCTATTAGAAAAATTTTTAAACCTTCCATGACCTCCCCTTTTAAACCTTCCATATTAGTATCCATTATAGCTTCCATCTTAGCATCAATTGAATCCATCATCCTTTGTAGTTCATATTTTGTTACTTCCTTCTATTGTAAATAATTTATGTCCTTGCACATTTCTTCAAATTCATCAGGAGTCCAAATATGACTGTCTGAAGGATTGTTTGGTGTACAAGTTCTCTTTTTTGGTGGCATGTTGGCCAAGTATCACTAAAAGGTAGGAATTCCTAATTGGCTTAGGAAGAGATCCTCATAGACAATGGAGTGTCAGGTGTTATAGCTCTTTGATATACATGTGGGGTCCAACAATAGTACTCAGCCCAATATCTTAGGGCACTAACTAAGAAGGATTGACCATGCCCTTAGTCGTACTATCTGACTACCCATGTACTAGAGAGTGATCTCCCCAAGTGTTGTTCTTGGTGTACTATAGCAACACGACGTCCAAATGGTTTACTCAATTGATCTCAGGATTCTAGAGGGTCTCCCGATATACACCAGGTACGTGGGAGCTCAAATCCGTAGTAGTGTTTTATAATGCACAACCGTTCGAAAATGTCCTTCTAATATACACTAGGTACGTGGAAGAACCACACTATCCTTGAGTTCTATCTCTTACAAGTAATGACAACTCCTACGTTTAGAGACACTAAAATACATCTATACTTGAAAATACCTAAGTTTCTCTCTAATTTACATGATACTCATTTTATTCCACTTCATTCAACTATTTTAATCACCCTAATTGGATCTTCTAGTCAAAATATATGCAAATTAAAAAAAAAAACACACAACATTTAAACCCTTATTTGGAGACTGTTCTGCTAGCCAAACTTTCTTCGGTTGTAGCTTTGCAATTTATTCTTTTTTGAGTCTAAACATTTGGCTTGAGGCAACCCCGTGTGTCTTCTTTACAACCCTGCATATTATACCAAGATTGGATTATCCAAGATAATTTTATGATAACTTTCCCAAGATGTGATGATTTTTTTCCCTTTTAGGAGAGTGAATGTGTACGACCTACCTTGTGATACTGTCTTCACTTTAGAACTTAAAATTTTCACTAGTAACACTTCAGTCTATAACCTAACCAATGGAATAGGTCTCACTCAATTTGGAGGTATGTAGCTTCAGATATAACAATTTTTCGAAGAACACATGTTTTAGACTAAATTTCGGACCAACCAAAAACCCTAATTTCCTCAGAGAATAAATTTCTGAGCACATACAATAAAGGGATGAAATTTGAACACAAGGTACTTAAATATTCCTCCTTTGTACTGTAAACATTTAAGAACTTGAAACAAAGCTGAAAAAATTGGGAGCAAAAATTCCAAGAAGACTTGTTTCAGACTAGTTTAAGGGCTAGTCAAAAACCCTAACTTGTAAAGAATGTATCTCCCAAAATATAGTGAACCAAGCTATGAAATTTGGACCCATGTTATATATATATGTGTGTGTGTGTGTGTGTGTGTCTCCTCTACACCATATAAATTTTAGATCCTATATATATGTCTCCTCTACACCATATAAATTTTAGATCCTAAAACCTTCCAAAAAAATGGTTGTAGAGAAAATTCCAAGAAGACCTGTTTTGAAGAAGCTAGTCCCAAGGTTTGTCTAGATCTCATACCAAATGTTAAGAAACAAGTATCCAAAATTGCAGAAAAACCTTAGAATAAGTACTCCATGCCTTGAAAAAGAGATAAATTCATATAATAAGCCTCTTCGAGGGGGAAACCTCCTTATACATCACATGAATTCACAAATAGAAGATGATTCCAAATGAAAAGGTTTCCTTGATATATATAGGAGACTAGGGCGTACAATTAAAACTAATGGACCCAAGCTGACATAAATAAAATATAAATACTAATTTAATATGCCCTAATGAATGGGTAATGTGCCATGATTTAGGGCTTAACATAAACGTATAATGCACTTGCANGCGCTATTACATAAACAACTGATGCATACATAAAATGAAAATGAACTAGTGCGTCATTACATAAAATTCCTCGGTACATACATAAAATGAAAATGTGTTGGTTCTCCATTACATTACTGCCCCAATGCATACATAAAATCAAATGCGTCAATGCATTTATATTTATTATGCCTCGGATTCCCACTTTGTTGTATGTAGTACCGATGCACTTTTACTTTATGTATATCCCGATGCTTGCATAATTTGTTCGTTTCAATGCCTGTATTACCCTGTCCACCGAAAGGTATTGAAATTTTCAATATTCGAGGTGAGATGTCAACGTCATTCTTTGTTTTGAAGAACTAGTGATTTTATTACATATAAAGCATGCGTATATTTATTTTATTTAAAGCATCGATGTTGTTATTATATTTAAATAATCGGTGTGCATTTATCACATGCTCACCGTAAAATTCTAGAATGATATATATTATCACACGCTATATGCACCGATGCTTCAGTATAATTAGTATGCATCGGTGCTTTAGTATGATTAATATGCACTAGTGCATATAGTTCCTTAAAAGACACTAATTTCTATATTATTTCATGCACCATTTTGTGATTTCATAAGAATGCACCAATATGTATATATTTTAATGAATTTTTTCTTACAAATATTTTTATAACAATATTGTTTTTTATATTTATGTTATTGCATTTTGATATAATGGCTACATTAATGCCTTATCCAATGGATTACACCTTTGTTGTTCGCAACAATGTAAATCATTTGCATATTAATTAATTAGTTATTTGCAACAATGTAAATCATTCACACATTAATTAATCAACAACTTAACATTTTACAACATCATTTGACAATGCAAAAAAACAAGAAACCCATTTTATTATATATGAATAAGAGACCTATGGTCATACAAAATGGGACAATATAAAGGTCCATAATAACCAAAATGGAGCCAATATGTAATTGTTATAGTTATTGGTAACATGTCATCATGCAATTGGGACATTATGTCCACTACATTAAGAAAAATCCCTAATTTTTACAGACTGATATTACAAAACATACAATTTGCAGTAACATTCAATTATATTGATTGCCATTCATCACTTGAACTGGTGTCATCGCTTGAGCTGTGTGCATCCCTCATTTCTTGATAAGCTGTAGGCAATATTGTACTTTGGTTATTGTAATAGATGTTTTCTTCCTCGACTTGTGTTTGACATTCCAATTGTTCATGTTCCATCTACAGACATAGAAATAAAGTGTAATAAGTAAATCTACAATTATAATATAGTAGAATATACATGATTTTGTAAATAAAAAAGTGTACCATAGAAACGAGTGATTCATAAACCATACACATCCTTTCAAAGCCTTTCCTTATGTTAGTTAACAAAATATGTTTTGTTGGCTCCTCTCCATACTTTGTTTCCTTCATGTTTAATACACCATGACAAAGCATAGTCGATATAATTAATACAAAGGTTTCTTATTGTTCCATTTATTATAAAACAAGGAAAGTTAAACAACATAGCTACTTACAAATTCTTCAATTAAACCTTGATAATTCAACATATACTCACAACCCAATGTTGATCAATTGTTCGATTGTATATTCTTTGTATGTTAGCACCTATTAGAAGATATCAATGGACGAGTGTAAATTAATTATTTAAATATAAATACCACAACAAATATGAAAACTTAAGTAACGTAAAAAACATAAGTACTTACAAACTTTGTGATCAACCCTTTTCTTCCTTGTCATCCTTTCTTATGTAATGATTGGGTTCCATTTTGTTTTCTTTTCTGCAACAAAGCAATTGAAAATTAATATTTAATATGATAAATAAATTCGATGTACATAAAAGAATAAATAAATGATCACATAATTCTGATGCACGTTGTCGTTGGGATGCATCCTCCCATGATGCAATCATGTTCATTTACTTTACCATCTCCTTACACACTTTTTTGGACATACCTACCGGAATGTATTGGATTTCCCCTCGTTTTCTGCTTGGAATTTTCATATTCTTCCTGAAAAATGAAAAAACATAATTTTTTTTAAATGAACATGAAAGTAAATATAGAATTTTTTTTTTTTTTTGGCAATTATTGGAACATATTATAGAAAAACATGTTTAGTAATAATACCTTTTATATGATTATTTTTTGTTATTGTAAGTTTTTTCTATTGCAAGCCTCACGAGTCTCATTGACCATGGCTCCAGAAAAGTTTCTTGTAGTGTACATATAACCCAATTCTTGGAGTCACTGGATTGATTTTTGTATTGTAAGTGGAAGTTATATCTAGACGTTCTTTCCACTATATCCCTCAAAGCTCTGTAAAACAATTTTCCCCTCTTACTAACTTCAAACACCACTCCAAATGAATTGATGATGAAGCTTTCATCATCATTTACATCCTTAAGAATTTTTGTCCTTTTAGGACGAGATTCCATTCCCTCGCTATTGATCCCTACATAACATTAAAAAATGTGAAATCTAGTGTTTATAACTTGTTAGTGATTAATGTTAAGAAATTGATTTTTAGTAAAAAATCAAAGAACTTAATGTTAATTACCTTTTGATCCACATGTTTCCTCTCTTTGCAAAATTTCCATAAATATTTTATTCTCTTTTGCACTCAAATTGCGAACAACCTTATCAAGTTTCTTCAAGTTTTTTCTCTGCATAACACGCATTAACCAATACACATCATTAATTTAATTTTACAAATATTTCAAATAATTTAAATTTTTAATAAAAATTAAAGAACTTGCCTCCCTTTGTTATTGGGGTGAGCTACTATTGCACTAACTAAAATAAGATGTTTTCTTTGAACTTTTATCAACCATCTTGTATAAAAATAATCAGGAATCATTAGAAATAGAAATTATGAAATTTTTATACCATCTAGTATTTTGGTGTGTGTCATTAAACAGAATGCCTCGGGGCATCAACCATATACATGCACCGATGCTTACTATCATTCATTACACACCACTAACCCATACACATATAATACAAAAATCAAAGGTACTATTTATTTTTTCGACAAATCGACGCTTTTCACAAATATATGCACCCCGATGCGCTTTTTTATAAAGTGAGCACTGGGTCATTACCTCTGTACAGTGTGCATTGGTGTGATTTTCCTGTACAATGTGCACTGCATACCATGGAATTTTTTTTGATAAAATCATTGACAACGACGAGATTGACAAGGTTTGGGATATGATGTAATGAGTGGTACCATTGCAATGGATACCAAATGACCCATATGCAACTAAATAAACCCTATAAAAATATATTGTATAAAAAACTAAACTCTATAAAATATGTTTCTTAAAAAAGAGGGGAACAAAAAAAGCAACAAGAAATCTAGGATTTCTAAATAGAAAAGGTAATTATGAAACCCTTTTATTTATTTTTAACATGCATTGAAAATAGTTTGAATCAAATAGGGAAATATTAAAATGATTAGTAGAATGAAATCACATACCTAAAATTTCTTCTCTGCATATTTGTATGTGTCCTATGTATCCCTTCCAAATTTGGATTTTCAAAAAAGTATACCCATTCGAAAGTCTAATTTGGTAGTAAATCTCTCTTCCACAAATCTTACCTCTAAATTCTACCAAAAAAATGAAATAATGAAAAATGTTTTAATTTATAAAAAATATATTTTGAAAAATGAAATTCCCTATATTTTTTTGTTGTATATATCATATTTGTGTGCTAAAAAGTGCATTAATACACTTTGTATATAAAAACACTTAATAAACTATATATTTAAAAAAAAAAATTGTCGTCAAATCAGTGAACCATGTAGAATAATGCACCTCGATGCATATATACCTAAAAACACATTGATACCAATTTTATCGATAAAATATAAATGCAAACCTTTGCAATTAAAATTTATAGATATTTTCCTTTGCATAGGTTCTAACGGAGGTCACGGTTTGGTGCATTTTGCAGTATAGTGCACTAGTGCATTCTCTATACACAAACACACCAGTGCGTAAGAAAATAATTAAAATCACCGATAACTTTTAATATCAAATTCATGCACGTATTGACGATGGTTTTGGCTCAAATGCATGGAAAAGAAGGTTATAGTATCAAATGGACAATACTTCAGATTCCAGCTCATTCCATACCATTCCAAGTTTGTCAACTTCTCCCACACCATTTGAATTAAGTCTATATTTTATTTATAATTCATTTATCTGATTGAATTTATGTCATTTATGCATGTGAATTTGAATAATTGTTCATTGAATTTTGTAGGATCATAAATCAGGATTGAGTTCGGATGAGAAATATATTCCAAAAGTGAAAAAATGTCGCAATATCTTATTAGGAGAAATACACCACAGACAAATGTTTTATGAAAATGGATAGTTTCTTTACCCTACCAACTGTAACATGCCATCTTTCACTAACATGCAACCCAAGTCAACTGTATTAGACCGTGAATTTGATCTCTTTTATGACACACCAATGGTATGTGGTTGTTCAAAATGTAAATGGTTGAAGAAGAACCTGTTGAGCACTCAACACACCCTAAAAAGCCTATGTCAATTTTCCACTTTTTGGGTACCACTTGGTCTTTGGATTGTCGGAATTCGATTTTCCTTTTGAGAAATATTTTGTCTTTTCTTGTTCTATTGACTCTCATTAGTTATTCAGATTTTTGTAACTCTATAAAACCCCATGAATTAAAAAGACTTAACACTTAAATAAGGAATCAATAGACAAAACACTTCACCCGACGCGCTCAAAGATTCGGCATCGGAAGAAATTGAAAGTAGAAAAGGAATCACTTGGAAAACCTCAGTTGTCGAGCGCCAATATTCATCGGTATCGGTGAAAGGAATTTTTTTGTTTCAGGACAAGTATCGCATACGGAGATCACCGACAACCGATCCCATTTGGCATCGGTAAAAGGAGAATGAAGTAACGTTTAAAAGGAAAGGAAATGATATCGTCGATAGCCGATACCTGATGCGCTTGTAGGAATCGGAGAAAAATGAATCATGATGAACATTACGACCTCTCTAAGGAGTTTTCCCTGATCACTGATTCTCGAATCATTCGGCATCAAAATTTTTCGAAGATGCTAACCCAAAGGAAAATACGCGATAGGTTTATCCCCGATTGCCGATCCCTGATACCTTTTTGGCATTGGTGATCCCAGGTTTAGTTTAAGAATGCACAAATTGAAGAAAGTACTGACTCCGACTAATACTCGAGAGTTAAGTCACCGGTCTTCATTGCCACGTGTCCCAAGTTAGTTTTTCCACATCAACACCGTACGTTGAAATCGATCGACGTCAGAGGTTTCATAGAAGGATATCAATGAAAACACCCATAACACATTGTTGATCCTCGATCTTCCCACTAGGAAAGTGACACGATGGGACATTTTAGCGCTATATACGTTTAGATTCGGAGCATTTAAGGGATTAATTAATTCCAAATCTCGCATTATTTTCTACGTTGTGTGTGAATCAAAAGGCCATTTTAAACTACTGATAGAACACATCACCCTCCGTGCCTCCGTCATCAACCCATGATGAACTAAATTGCAGAGATTCGATGGTAGATTTGTTTGAATTTCACTCATCACCTGAATTAATTGGTTGATACGACATGATAAGTTCTTCCCCATTTCAATTCTCTTGATCCATTGTAAATGATAGCATTCTATGCCCAAAGGAGTTTCAGAGCATCCAGAGAAGCGAGATAAGCAATTCAAAAGCTTCTGAGATCCCATCAGTATCAAACAACAAGGTTTAGCAAGCGTTATAGGTATGTACAAGTCTAGATTTTCTGTGTTTTCACTTTATATATTCATTTTTATCCAATATCGCTCTGTACACAGGCCCTAAAGGATTATTTTGATTGCAGGAAAAATGCCTCCAAGAAAACAAACTACCAGGTGATCTCTGATAGTGTCGAAGCTAAAGGAACCAAAGGTAGGAGAAGGCTCTTCCCCAACGGCCGCAACATAATTAGAATTTTCCCCAAGGCCAGAACCAGTCATCGGGACATCTACCAAGAAGGTGTTTGCTTAACCTCCGATATTTGGAGACACAGAGGCAAGCACAGGGACCAAGGTGGTACTCCCGCACTGGGGATAACTCTTCAAGAAGATCAGTCAGGAAGAATTCCCAAAATATCCGACACAACGACCCCGATATGAGAAAGCTCGATGATGATTTTTTTTTGAATATTCGATGATCATACCTGCACATGGTGGCAATAATAAATTTAGTGTTTCCCTGCATAGAACTCCTGAAGTGGCTCATCGACCACATAGACACACAAAAATGTTTGATTAACAATGTCAATGGTGAGTGTCTTGGGGTTCTCCTTCCGGTAGAGGTGCAGAGTTATTACAAGCTTAGAGACCCGGAGGAGTGACTGAACACTGATTTCCTTGTAAAATTCTATGAGTTCCATGACACCAGTCGGGTGATGGCTTCATGGTGGAGAGAAGATAAAAAATACACCAATAGGACCTCCGGCTGGTACTAGATGACCAACTTAAGGGAGCCATATATCTATCTAATGGCTCTCATCTGCCAGTTGTATGGGGAGAAATATTGTTCTAGGTTTTCAAAAGCATGGATTCCTCTAGCTTACACAGTGGCCATTTCCGGGAGAGATTTCAATTGGGGAGCCATCATTTCAAAGCAGCTAAGCATCTGCATACAATAGGCTCAGATGCTAACAGAAGGAGAGACTCCATGCTTCTACATGGCTTCGTATTTACTGGATTTCATGTGCGCCAGAAATGTCTTTCCTGGCATGAACTTAAGATGGCATGCCTCAGAACTCTCGTTCCATGTTTACTTTAGCATTTTATGGGAGAAAAGGTACAAAAAATTATAATCCCTCATCTGTGATGAATTCATCGCACGCATTCATTTTATTATTTTCAAGAAAGAGTGCCCGAGGCTATCAGCTGCAGTAAAAAAGGTGATAGCAAAGGTTGGCCACTGGTATCTGGACAAACGTGATACCTACATTAGGGTATTCGGGGCCACTGGAGCACCTCATCTCCTATTAGCACATGTCCTCGACTGGCTTGTTGTGGGAGAAATTTACTACCAGACCATCCTACAAGGTTACAAAGATACCCTAGTGAAAGATAAGAAGCAAGCATTTATACCTTATGGATTCCATATAGGTTTCTACCTAGTAAAAGACACCACTCAAGATAAGCAGGAAGGATTGAGCCAATTGGAGTTTCTATTCTAGACTAGTCATTTTTGCAAGCATGACCCAAAGGGTCTAGTATTGAATTACACATTGCAAGTGTCATCCTGCTAGGCATACACCCACGATAGGTTTGAAGATTAGGTCTTCAAGAAAAATTCTCAGGATTGGGATGAAGTTGTGGCAAGGATGGTCAACCCTAAGATGACCAGGTTGAGAGCCATGAGCCTAGATGAATAGACGAATATCCTATAACAATTGGCTCAAGGGGCCCTTAGGGCCAGGGAAGAATTGATAACGGTCGAAGTAGCAGAAGCCCCCCAGGTAGTGGTTGAAATAGCAGAGTTTCCACGGGTAACCTTGGTGCAATATAGAAGTCCCCCCGAGGCTCATGATGCACAGGAGAGGGGGTTACTCATGTTAGAACATGCGTAGTGGATAATTGATCAATTGCAAGATGACCCAAACATCCTAAACATGGCAAGGATCCCTGAAGACAATCTGGATAGAAGCCAGATGGGCCCAAGCGGCCCTGAATTCATAGATCTTGATAAAATTACAGGGTTAGACTAGGGATGATTTTAAGGATGGAAATTTATTTTAAAATGTAGAAACCTTGCAAATTTTACTAATATTTTTGTAAAAATATTTAAATTTCTAAGGATTTTATATAGTTTGTATAAAATTTTGGTGATTTTTAAGGTAAAATAAATTTATCCTACATAATTTGGGAGAATCATTTTTAGAATGATGAATCATTTTTTTGGAAAATCCATTGAAAATTAGCGCGTGAGCAAAATTTAGCCCCTAAAATCATCCTTGGGTTAGACGACCTTGAGTTTACAACGCCACTAGCTGGATCACCGATAGGTGTTTTGACTCAACTAGAGACAGTCATAACATCAGGGCGGACAAGTCCATCAAACCCCTTAAGCGAGTTGATAAAAATATATGATGATGATGAGAGCCCAGAGATATCCCTTCTGACTCCCGTGCATATCGAAGAGGGAAAAGAGCCAAAGAAGACATATTCCCTGGTTCTCGATTCTCAAAGTCAGGGGCTCCCACAGACCAAACAAGAAGTTGAGAGTGTCTTAGACAATGAGTTGCCCAATGCACCACAAACACGAGTGAACAATCCAAAAGAAGGGTCGAGGTCGAGAAAAGAAAATGAAGAAGTACCGTAGTAGGGAATCAGTGATTCAACGACCGATGATCAAGTAAGTACTGAGCATACCCCCGATGCCTCAGTTTCAATCAGTACTCAAACCCCCAATGAGCAACAGATAGAAGCCAGGCCTTCAGAACACAAGGATGAAGTTTAAGAACCTAGCCTTGAAAAGGTATATACCATCGGGAGTCTAGGGAATACACTCACCTAGGGAGATAAAAAGATTCCCGAATGCATGGATGAAGTAGCCGACATACATGCCATAGATTATGATCGAAAAAGGAAGGCCATCATCCAGAGAACCACCAAGAAGAGCAGGATCACTTTAGATCGCTCCATCCTCATCACTACAGAGGAACATCTGATCAACACAGAGCGTTCTAAGACATCCGACCTCATCGGTGAAGGGATGGAAATCATAGATGCCACCCTAGAAAGAGATAAAAGAGATGAAGAGGAGTTGGTTGCTGCCCTGAAGGAATTGGAATATGTGTGCCACTTAGTGAAATACTAGCAGGACACCACACAGGTTATAGTGTTCTTAAGGATCGAATTCTAGGAGGCCTACAACAAGTTTACAGACGAGCGACACCTATTCAGTGCAAGGATAGTCGAGCTCCAGGAAGACACCCTCATGGCACTTGTGACGTGCAAAGATATGGAGTGATGGTACGAGAAAGTGCAACAAGCCATGGAGAGATTAGACTACATTGGTACGGTCCAACAGGGATGAGATACAGAGGAACACAACATTCATGTGTTAAAATAGAGTAGCCTTGATCGCATAAGGAAATCGATCGAGTATTGGGAAAAAATGGCTCGGGAAACTCATCGAGAAATCCAGGAAAAGTGGGCCAAGTGTAAGAAAAACTGGATTAATATCAACCAAGCAATGAAAGACATTGGCCTCCCCGAGTTTGGCATGCCTGATGACTTTTTCAACTTGTGCAACATAGTTAAAACTCATGCTGGGCAAGAATCATTATGGGTCGAGGAAATAACTAAGGTGACAGATATCGCGCCAGGTAGGTGCGACAGTTCACGGAGTACCCAATTAAAGATCATGCTATGTTGTAGCAGTTAAGTGACAATATATTCAAGTATCGGGCACATGCGATAGAGATAAGAGAGATTCACCTGCAAGGATCTGTTCATCAAGTGGTCGAAGTATGAGAAGAGTCACCCTCTTAAGTGATATCTTGAGATGACTCTTATAAAAATGATAGGAGAGAATGCCATGTGGTGAATTTTATTTTACTTATCTACACTTTAGTCATTATTTTTAGTTAATTTTATGTTATAAATAGGAGCATTGACCGTTTAGTTAAGGTTCGATGGTTGTTGCAAGAAACTCTCATTTTTTATTTTGTTAAGAACTGTTTCAGAGCTGCCTTTAATTGAGAAGTCCTTTTGGACTAGAGACAAGTTTATGTTTTCATCAAATGCATGTATGATTGGATGTGGAGAAGAACTATTTCCTATTTCGTCTCATGAATGGATGCTGTAACGAGTAAGAGCTACTAAAAATATTGATAAGTTATCTTATGCAATATTTTACAGTTCTTTCTTTAATGATGAAAATAAATCTTTGTGTTATTATGTGATTGATGATTAGGGTTGAGTGAATTATTTTAGTTACCATCGTTTATCACATGCATGGTTTCTTCTGATAATTTGTATCTCAGTTAGTAATTGGAATACTCAGATGGTTAACGTATTAGTACTAGGCCTATGGTAGACGATCATTTCCTGCATGCTAGAGTAAAGGGTTATCCTAAGCTTAGCCTCTTTTCCAGTAGTTTAGTTTGTTCCCACTTTGTCACCTAGTTGGTTTATACTGACTTTATCTTATATCAGTCCTACCTAAGAGAAAAAAAAGAGAACGTTTGAATCGAAGGAGAAAGCCTTCACAAGAAAACATAAATCCCATCGATTATTTCAGTCAGATCGCAAGATTTGGAGAAACATTCCACCATTAAATGCTACAGAGTCTAATTGGGCCTTGGTGGTGGGTTTGGTTCTTTCTGTTGATTTAAAAGGATTTATTATTTTTGTTGAGTTAAAGGGATTTAGGAACCATCAACAGAATTGGCACTAGAAGGAGGGCCTGAAGAATGAATGGTTGAATACATATTTCACATAATATTTCCAACAACCTATAGATTCAAAACAACCCACATGCATGGCTAGTCATTCCCAAGATAGCCCACACACATTGAATACTCCTGAAACGAGTAAATCACCCCAAAACGAGGAAGAACGTCTATTCCTAGACATACCTTATTCTCTCCCACACTAGGAATTGAATCAATTTAGAAGAATCACAAGAGCATACTGCCAACAAATCGGTGTTCTTTCATTATCTCCAATACTTCCTCGAAGGCAAAAAATAAGCAGACTAGTGGTTGACACCCCGACCAGGTTTTTGTGCACATAGTAGAAGACCTAATAGATTTTGCAATCACTGAAATTGAACATCCTCTTAATCTAATCCCTAAAAAGCCAGCTGACAACGTCTCTGAGCTGGATGATTTTTCAGAAGAGGAAGCGTTTAACTCACAACGCTCATTTTCAAGATATGAAGATATGGAAGATCATAATGACCATGATGAAGAGAGGGGAAACCCACTACAAAAAAATAAACCTTGGTTGGCTAGAGATTCTTTGGCCATCCCTGGACGAGTACATAACCTTCCCTAACACCCAGAGAAATTGCTCCCTAAATTAAACCCTGAAACTTCAGGATTTCCTGAAGACCACATCAAGAAATTCAAACTAGCTATTAGACTTATGAATGTTCAACATGAAGATGTAGTTTGCAGGATTTTCCCCTATACTTTTGAGAATTCGGCTTCCACGTGGTATTTTAACTTGCCTGTAGGGTCTATAACTAGTTGGATGAAGTTTCAAAAAGACTTTTTAGATAATTTTGCAAAAGAAACTACTATGGGATCTTTGATGGCTGAGTTGTTCACCACCTCCATGAGTTTGAAGGAAAGGGTCAAAGACTTCAATCAAAGATTTACCACCATATTAAAAAAATTCCATCCTGAAGCTAAACCTACTCAGGAGTTGCAAATCGAAGTATATGCTAATGCTCTCCCAGCTTCTATTTCCGTGTTTGTGAAGAGGGCTATGAAACTATCCCTAGCTGAGAATTTTGAAGAAGCCAAAATGATAGAGTTCCAAATGAAAGGATGTAAAGAAGTCCATGTCTCTTTAGTTAAGAAAGGAGTTAAACCTCCTCCCAGGAGAGGTCTATTTCTTACTATACCCCCAGGAAAACAAACAGATAAAGCTCCCAAAAAGGGAAGTGGGGAAATAGAAGACCTACATCGCATGGTAAAAAAACTATCAAACAAAATCATAAACATGAAGAGAAGTGCAGGGGAGGGAAACCAAGGCCATAGGCCCTATAAGCCTTTCTTTAAAAGAAATCCACCATTCAAAGCAATTGAACCTCCCCCAGCCAACCTAAACATCGATCTGGGAAATGTAGCATCAAACTCTTTCTTCGCTTATCAACAAGAGAGCCACTCTGAAAGAGACTTCCCTCAATGGGTGCATGCCATGAATTTGATGGCCAACTAATTTCTAGATGAAATCTCCCAGACCGAACAATCAAGCAGGTCCAGTATAAATATCGTAAATTAGGAAGAAATTTCTCCACCAAAAGAAACATCCATGTTGATATGGGATCTCGACCTAGCTATGCCTTTCGATGACTTGTGTGAGGTTCAATTACCACCTGTAGAAGTATTGGCTGTGAAAACATGAAGTAGGGGTTAACATGTCTCGAACAAACCTACTATGACCCAAATTTTGGGATGGAGGCCAGCTCCTGATCACCCGAAAGAACCTTTTTCTCCCCAAAGAAACCCTATAAACATCCAAACACGAGAATCACCCAAGATGGATTACAACATAGTAGAAGATTTGAAGAAGTTGAAGGCTAATATTTCAGTTATGGACATATGTAGAATCCCTCAGCAAAAGGACTTCTTGTTACAAGCTTTAAAATTAGTAGAAAATCCTATGACAAGCACTAACCCAGGAAGAAATCTAATTCCCACACATCTAGGAAATAAACCGACTGTGAACACCTGCTCTGAAGATAAGAAGGGAAAACCTTTTTTCCCACCTTTCCTTTTAACATATGAAGTATTTAAGAGAAACCTCCATATCTGTTTGGTTGATTCAGGAGCATCCTCTAATGTTATGCCACTATCTATTTGAAAAAAACTAAACGCAGTCCCTCTCAAAAGTGATAAACATGTAATACAACTAGACAAAACCCAGGTGAAGGTCATGGGAGAACTCAAAGATGTAATGATCAGAATAGCGACACATCCTAAATTTGTACAAGTGATTGGCATCATTGTAGTAGATATCCCAGAAGCTTACGGGTTATTGTTAAGCTGAGATTGTTCTAAGAAGTTAAATGGATACTTTAGTACAGACTAGGCTCACCTTTGGCTGCGATTAAAAGGGCACAAAAATATGATCAGAATTGATAGGGAAAGATATCTGAAACACATTATCACTGACCTAGAAAACCTAAACGAACCCTCATCGACAAATTTCCCTATGCTAGGTAATTATTCCTATGATGCCGACTTCAAGAACTTATCCCCTCTCTCATCTGATGTGCCTCTTACTCAAAACTCTGAAATGATTTTTCGAGAGGAATTGTCGACAACAACAGAGGAAACCCTCTTCTGCCAAGAACCTGCATTAGAAATCATGGAACTAACAAGAGGAAACGAGGAAAGTAATAGGAAAGGGGAAGCTGATACATGTTGCCCACAAGTTTGGACCCTCTATATTAATGGATCTAAATCTCAAGAAGGGTCAAGAGCATGGTGTATCCTCATTAATCCGAAGGGAAAATGACATTTCTTGTCTTGTAGAATAGAATTCGAATGCACAAATAACACTACTGAGTATGAAGATCTAGTATAGGGGCTAAAGAAAGCCATAGACTTAAACGTCAAAGAATTGAATTTTTTCAGAGATTCTGAAATCATTGTTAGATAGATAAAGAATACTATACATTGCAATTCTCCACACCTGAATAATTACCAACAAAAAGTGCATAGGATAATAGAACATTTTGAAGCTTTCAACATTACAATAATTCCCATAGTGAAAAACACTCTTGCTGACTCTTTGGCCACCACTGCTTCAAGACTATCACCTCTAGAGGATTATGAAGCCTCTCGGTTCACTGTAGAACTTATCTACAAACCCTCGGTACCCAACAATTTTTGTAATTGGAAGGTTTTTTAGGGAGACAAACAAATTATAAAATTTATGACCAATTAGGACATTTTTAAAGAATTGGCCATTGATGATGAAGTGTTCCAGGAACAATCGACGGAAATCAACCCTCATACAAATTACTGGATCGACAAATCAAAGTCTCACACGATATTGAAGGGAATAACTAATTTAGAAAAACTTTTTGACCTAAAATGATCCGGATTTATGTAGGAACACAATGAAATACAGAAATACACATAAACGCAGAGATGCAATGGAAATAAGACTTTATTTCATTAATAACAAATGACTAAAAAATGCTTACAGACAGAATGGAAATAAACTAGCTAAGGCACTGGTAGCTTATCTATGAGAAGAGATGTGGCGGCTACTGGCCTCTAAAATCCCTGTTAAAATGAGGCTCGAAGGCCTATATATTATTGAGAAACAATGGAAAACCCTAAACATCCAAAAACCTAACCCTAGGAGATGAAACGCCAAAATATGGGCCTCGTTGGGATAAATTGGTACATCAATTTCCTGAGGTCGTAACTTTGGCATACTATCTCCGTTTGACGCACATGATACATCATTAGAAAGATTTATCCGAGGACTACACTGTTGACAATGAATATTGAGTTTGGAATGGACTCATATTCGTTGGAGCATTCATGCCCAAAAAATGTCGTTTAGGGCCTCAAAACAGCTCTGGAAGTTTAGGACCCAAAGAACTGCTAAAAATAGTAAATTGTGCTACAATTAAGGAAACTGAAAAACTAAAAGAAAAAATGGTGTGGGTCCAAGTGGAATAGGTGGTTGGCCACCGATATCCACCTGGATTAGTCCTCCCCCCTTAGGAAGCAATGGTCCCCATTGCATTGCATTCCTCCATGAGATGAGGAAACTTCTGCTGAAATTGGTCCCTGGTGAGCCACTTGCCCTAGTGAAGGAGTTGGCCTACTTTGAAAACTTGATATAGATGGATCCTCTGTTGGCGGGTGGTATTGATCTATGTGTCCATAATTCGATCAGTTGTGGCTTGTTCCATGCAATTTGGGTTTAACTTTGTTGGTGTGAGTTGTTCTGCCATGTCGGATGTGTCTACTAGAGGTGGAATGTAGGGTCGAAAGCAGTCCACATTGAACACTAGGTGCAGACCAAGGAATGGTGGAATATTGAGCTCAAAGGCATTGTCCCCTACAACCTTGGTGATGGTGTATGGCCCATATCGGAGTGGGCAAATCTTGTGGTAGGGTCTAGCGAGGCGCTCCTTTTGAAAATGTAGCCACACTTTGTTGCCCACCTGGAAGTTGTGTGGCACCCGATGTTGATCATGTTGTTGCTTGTACTTATCATTGGCTCTGTCCAAGATGTCATGAACTTGTTGGCTAATGTGATGAATGTTCTCAATGAAGCTATTTTCCTTGTCAGCCTCAGACTGGACATGGGCTAAATCTGCCCGAGTAGCCGCAAATGGCATGGCTATATCAATGGGACATAGTGGCTGGAATCCCAAGCCCACTTGAAAGGGGTTGTGGCTGGTTGAGCTATGGAGAGCCTGGTTGTAGATGTGTTGTACATAGGGGAGGCTCTCATCCCATGTGCGTGGATGCTTTGAGTTGTACATGCACAGAATGTGTACAATCATCTAGTTGATGACCTCTCTCCGGCCATCAGTTTGCAGATGGAAAGTTGTAGACTTGGTGAGCTTGGTGTCCAGCATCGACCAGAGGCTGGACCAAAATGTACTGAAGAACCTACTGTCCTGATCTGAGATGATAGACTGTGGGATCCCAAAGTGTACCCACACTCATTCAAAGAAGAGTTTAGCAGTGGATTCTATTGTGATATTCTTCTTGCAGGCCATCATAATGGACATCTTTAAGAATCAGTCGATGACCACAAAAACACAGTAATTTCCATGCTTAGTAGAAGGAAGGCCCGACATGTAATCCATAGAGATGGATTCCCAAGGTCATCTGGGGGTAGGAAGCGGAGTATAGAGGCCTTTCTTCTTGATGGTTGGTTTGGCAATGGTGCAAGTAGTGCAAGACTTGATGTACTTCCTGACATCCTATCGAAGGTTCGGCCAATAGAAATACGTTTGCAGTACTGCCATGGTTTTATCAACCCCAAAATGCCTAGCGACCCAACTGTAGTGCGCCTCCCAAATCATCTTGGCACACTCACTTGAAGGAACACAAAGGTGTCCTAGGTGACAAAGTAGGGCATCCTAGAGGTGAAAACTGGGAACTTGCTTACCCTCCATGAGTGTATTGTATGTGTGGCCGAATTCTAGATCACTTGTGTAAAGAAGCAGCTAATCGAAAGTCTCGTGCCCACAAGAGTTGAGCACAGTGGTTAGTGCCATGATGGGTGGTTGATTGAGGTAGTCTGCAACATTATTGGTGAATGTCATCCAAGTATACCACTACAAATGAGTTGGTGAATGGCTGTAGGATGTCTTCCATTAGCCTCATGAAGGTTGCAGGGGCATTCGTCAACCCGAATGGCATGACCAACCATTCAAAAATTCCCTCCTTGGATTTGAAGGAAGTCTTCCACACATCAAAGGGTTCGATTGGTACCTGGTGATACCCCGACTTCAAGTCGATCTTGCTGAAATATTTCACCCCCTTGAGTTGTTCCAGAAAGTCATCAATGCATGGGATCGGGTACCTATTCCGAACAATGATCTTGTTCAGTGCCCAATAGTCAATGCAAAGTCTCCAAGTCCCATCCTTCTTCTACACCAACATGATCGGCCTCCCACAGGGTGATGAACTTGACCGAATGTGACCTTTCTGCAACAGCTCCTGAATCTTCCTCTTGATTTCTTCATTCTCCAGAACAGAGC
>JASDQU010752104.1:37753-57495 GCA_032191745.1 Picea mariana
TCCAAAACCCTAAATCACTGCTGAAACCCTAATTCACTGTTGACTTCTATTTTTAGCTCATAAGGACTTAAAAGCACTTTTAACCCTTTTTAGCTCAATGTCACTTTCCGAATATAACACCTGTGACTGGAGTGACCTCTAGTAACCCTGTTTACCCATCTTTGGCCCTGGCTATAGTCTAACGGGGCAGTTTAGACCATTAAGCCTACCCTCTGGAGCTCCTATTTGGAAAGGGACATTACAACATTGCTATTTGGGACCGGGGCGAGCACTGAAAGGGTAGAGCTCAAGTTTGGATTGGCTTTTGTTAGTCCTTTTGCTATCAGTCCTTTCTTTCTTTAGCATCATTTTCTTATTCTTTTAATAGCAATTGCAATCGACCTTTGGGCCTTCATCCCCTCTTCTCATGAGAGAATGGACCATGACCCATTACCGAAGTTTAGTACACTATGAGAGGCTCTAGGATGGAAAGTGTTAAGTATGGTGGCGAACGGAACGTTACCCTTGTGAGGGCCCCCCAGTAGTACTCCTTTTCCCTGGGTTGTAACAACACGAGACTAGGGCATAGAAGCAATCACCAAGGTGAAATAAGGCAACTGACACAATTTCCCAAACCAGTGATCCATCATCCAACTTCAACAAAAGGTCCTCATCCACATGCCCGACAAATTAAGCACAACACTTTGCATGAAAGAAGAACTAACACACCTCATGGTAACGATGGCTTACCATCTCCCATACTCTGGGTTGCTTGGATGTGATGAGCCTTGCTTGACCTGTACCTGTAAACGTGAATGAGGGGGGGCTATTGGGCTGCCATCTGTGGACATGTTGATCATCATCATGGTCGGGATCATGTTCTCCATTGCGGGCCACGAGACATCATCTCCTCTAGTTACCCCTAGGCATGGGGGGGTAACAGGGCTCCCATTTTGAGATATTCTCTTCTTTTTCTTTTTTTTATTCTTTTTATTTTTCATATTCTTGGTTTTATCCTCTTTGTTTTCTCAGCTTGTATAACAATGGAAAGCAAAAGCACCCCTTCAACAGCTTTATAAAATAAACCCCTGTGCAAAAACAAACTTCATCAAAAGAGTTCTTGGAAAATAAAAGGGCATTTGAAGCTACATTGTGGGCAGATGAGAAATGCAGTCATTCATGCAGTGAGGGAGTAGGTGGGTCCTCTAAGGCAAAGGTTTGCTATTGCCCTTTATGCAACCTTAATTTGGATCAGTGGCAAGAGTGAGGTGGCATTAATATGGGGTTGAGAAGACAAAACAAATAAAACTTTGTGACAAAATCCCTATATCCAAATGGACAACACTAATAAAACATTTCAGTACACTCGAAAATATAAGAGGAGCTACTTATCCTTCCCATACTGAGATAGGCCCTACTGTAACAACAAGAAGTCAGCCACGCCATTCTGGTACTATTCGTCAACGCCCAATTGACCAAGATGTACAAGGTAGGCATAACATTTATACATGAATTGGGAAAATCATTGACCCCTCATTGATATAGTGGTTTCTAATCCGAGAGGGGTGATGCTTTCGAAATGGATGGCAGAACCAATCACATCAAGTGAAATTAATCAATAATGAAGAAGGTAAACCTGATATTTACATCCATCACTTTAAATAGAGGTTGTCTTCTTTCTAGTTTGTTTTGATTAATCATCCTACTTTGTGGTTTCCAAGTTCATGATCTTTGAAACAATAAAATTTGGACTCTATTCATGCAAACAAACTTTTGCACAATGATGCCAATTGAGAAGATTGTGTTACAAATATAGGTTCTCTTCCCCCAATTAGTTCTTATTGAATCTCAATTCATTCAATGGTGCTTGGTATGGCAAGTACAATTGATGGTACCCACTGCAATAATATCTACATCTTCTACAACTATTTCATATGTCACACAAGGTCGCAAGCAACTACAAATTTTGATATATATCTAGTATCTACTTCATAAAAGCCACACCACATCTTCTTGTAACTTTCATCAATGTGAACTTGTATGTTAAAGAAGCTTCCCTTCAACTTTTCGAGCATCCACCACCCATTAAGAGGCGGGATGCCATTTGGCACTTAATGGTTTGTGACCTTCGACCCAACTTAACAACCATGATGACTTCTGCTATTTGATGACCCCAATGCGAGAGTAAGAACATTTTGTAAATGTGTTGAACCTGCACATAATAGATCTAGCTAGACAATACTACACACATTTGCAGAGAGAAATTGAGAAAGAAGAAGGAGAGAAAGAATAGAAGAATTCTCATTAACCGTTAAGAATAATGAATAATTTACACATGATATACTCTGTATAACTCAATGAGTGCGCACTGGAGGAGAACCAATGCGCCATAGTGGTGGTCTAGAGTGATCTGGACACACACCAGCAGTTACGGGAGTGAATTGCCACCTAGTCTAGTCTCTCGGGTAGTTACGGGAGTGAACTGCCACCTAGTTGAGTTAACTAGTTAACTAGTCTTCAATTAACTCCCTGAACAGAGAGTAGTGAGGAGTAGATCAGGGAATCAAGAGTAATGCGCCAGTCTGGGGATGATCCCAAGGCAAGTGCGCATTAGCATGGTGATGATCCCAATGTTGCATGGTGACAAAACCAATGCAGCATCTAAACTCAACTCAACTAGTCAAACTGAAGTGTCAACTGAAAGAGAATATTCTTCAGGTGGAATATTCTCCCCTAAAATATAGGAGACTGGATATTGACTAATTATGACTAATAAACAAGGAAAAACCTTAAGAAAAAGAAATCCTAGGTGTGTGTGAAGTAACTCCAACACCCCCCCTGAACATCACTATGGTGAAAATAAAGAATGGATCCCGGCAACGAGGCCATGTTAGGTATCCAAATACAAAAGATACACTGAAATAAAGTGCGGAAAGACGGAAAACCTCGTGGGAAAAACCCCCCCTCAAGGTACAATGTATGTAAAAAGAAGAACTACAGTTGCTAGGCAACTGTGTCCTTCACTCCAAGACGACTTCGCAGAGAATGGAACTTCTGCTCAGTGAAGGTCTTGGTGAAGATGTTTGTCGTTTGTTCTGCTAAAGGACAGAACTGTAGGTCGATAATCCCCTCGTGTACTAAGTCCCGGATGTAGTGCATGTGGATCTCGATGTGCTTCATCCGCTGCCTCTGAACTGGATCTCTGCAGAACTTCAGAGTGCTCTGGTTGTCACACCAGATGACGATCGGCCGATGAAATTGAATGCCCAACTCAGTGAGAAAATGTTGTAGCCACATAGTCTGAATGGTTATGTTAACTACCCCTCTGTACTCTGCCTCGGCTGAAGATAGAGCAATGGCAGCTTGCTTCTTGCTCGACCAACAGATAGGCCCGGAACCAAGACCGAGTGAGTAACCAGATGTGGACTTGCGATCAGTGTTATCACCAGCCCAGTCAGAATCAATAAACCCGATGAGATCTAATGTAGAGTCTGTTGCATAATGAATCCCAAAGGTGATGGTGCCATGTCTGTATCGAAGGATACGCTTTGCAGCCTTCCAATGTAGCTCATGCGGCTCCCGCGTGAACCTGGAAACTGCGCCAACTACATAGGAGAGGTCTAGTCTGGAGAGTGTGAGATACAACAAGTTGCACACTAGTTGTCTGTACAGTGTGCTGTCAACCAATGGATTCTCCCCGCCATCCTCAAGTTTGACTCCTGATAGGAAAGGAGTCGGAGCAGACTTGTAGTCTGTCATGTGAAATCTCTCAAGGAGATCTTATGCATACTTGGCCTGAGACAGTTTGATGCCTGTTGCATCCTGACTGATCTCGAGTCCAAGGAAGAAGTGTTGCAGACCCATGTTTGTCATCAAAAACCTGTCATGTAGAATCCTCTTGATTGCAGCAATCGCTGAAGTCGAGCAACCGGTGATCAGCAAATCATCACCATATAGAACTAAAAGTAGAAGTGAATCAATCATCCTGAGCATGTAGACATTCGTGTCTGATTTACAACGTACAAAGTTCTGTGACAACAAGTAGGAGTCCATCTTGACATACCATGCCCTCGGAGCCTGCTTGAGGCCATAAAGGGAATTCTTCAGTCGACAGACCAAAGAAGAGTCCTGCATAAATCCCTGGGGCTGCTCCCTGTAGATCTCCTCAGAGAGATCACCGTGAAGAAATGCATTCTTCACGTCCATCTGATGGACTTCCCATCCCTTGGATCTCGCAATGGCAAGTGCCAATCATATGGAATCCATCTTCGCTACTGGAGCGAAGGTCTCATCATAGTCAATACGATGCACCTGCTGAAAGCCTTTAGCAACTAGCCTAGCTTTGTATCTGCTAATCTGTCCATCCGCTGCGCTCTTGGTCCTGTAGACCCATCTGCATCTGACAAGTTTCCTCCTAGAAGGAAGGGGAACCAAATCCCAAGTCTGGTTCTCGAGGAGGGAGTTGTACTCCTCCTGCATGGAGGATTCCCAAAAGGGATTTCCAGCAATCTCGCCATAAGACTGTGGATCTGAAGACTGAACCAAGAAAAGATGCCTGGAGGGCAATGGTTCAGTGGCAGTGAGTGCAACAGGGGGATCCTTGAAATCAGATCGAGTCCTCGTAGTATCGGTTGGATCACCAACGAAATCCCCTGCATCCTGAAGAGTAGTCTGTGCCCACTTGGGCATCTGCTCTGGCTCTGCAACTACATCTAACTCTATTGACTCTGCATCTGACTGTGCTGACTCTGAATCTGAATCATCTGAGTCCTCTGAATCAGAACTCTCGTCTGAAGAAGAGTCGGCATGTGCATGCTCATCATCTCGGACAGGTGGAAGAATGAAGGTGTCTACATGCGGTTGATGAGGTACATGCGAGACACTTTCCTCGAATTGGACACTTCGCTCAATGATGAGCCGGTCCGAGGAAAGGTTAATAAGTCTATATGTTAGAATTAGGGCAGTAAAGCATAACAGTAGTGTCTTTTAAATTTCAGTGAGTAAAACAACTAGATCTAATATTCAGAAACAAAAACTCCACTACTTAAACAGTGTACAGATCTAAGAAATTTGATAACATAGTTAAAGAGTAAGACAGTAGTTCAAATCTATAATGTTGGATTCAAATTAAACTCAAAACAATCTGATCATAAACAGTAAATCAAAACTACAGAAACAAGAGAGTAAACTCAATATATAGTCCAGATCTAATGACTGTCAATGCTGATGCATAAATCTAGATAGATCAAACAGTATAGAACTCAAAAATCCAGATCTGAATATGAAGTGTAGATAGCTTACCTTGTCCTGAAGCCTTACCTCTGAAGGAGTCATAGCCAACACAAGAGATGCAAAACCATTTGTAAATATGCTCAGACAAAGTCCAGCTCATAGATCCACCATGTAGGTTGGATCTCTTGCCAAGATAAAAGAACTTTCTTGCCACCAAGGGAAAGGGATTACAAAGACTTCCCACAGTCAAACCCTTACAAAAACAAAAGTGAAACACTCAAAACCCTCACACAGAACTTTCTGTGGACAAAACCCTCACACAAGGTAGCTTAAGGAAAGTCAAAAGCTACAAGATAGGGGTCACGGTCTGAGAAGAACTACAGTCACCCCACAGCAGTAGAGAAGGGTTGCAATCACAAGCACCTTACAGCAGAAGACTAAGGGTGGTTTCCCACAGCGGAAAAGAAAGGGACGCACCAACAACTGCCCACAACAGAAGATAAGAAGCCGCAGCAACAATACCCCACAACAGAAGGTAGAAGGGCCGCACTCACAACTAGAAAGGGGCCGCACCAATCAGCAGAGAGGACAGAGCTGTACACACAGTAGACAAGGGGAGGCTGCACCTACGATCACCACTTAACAGCAGAGGAGAGGGGCCACACACAGCAGAAGAGAGGCCGCACCAACAGAAGAGAGGCTGCACCACATCACTATCCAAAAGGGAAACCGCAGCAATCAAACTCACCAACAGTAGATAGCAAGAGGGTCGCAGCAAGGAGAGGATCCGCACACTTTAGGAGCACAAGAACAAAACATAATAGTGTAGGTTGAGAAGGGTAGGGGGGTTTAATTTATAGTTTAGGCTAGGGCATAAAGTAAATTAAATTAAAATAATTTTTATTAAAAATATCATGTTTAAATTAAATAATTTAAACATGATATAATTAACATTTTAATTTGAACTTTATTTAACCCTTAAGACAAAACAACATAAAACCCCAAATCACACAAGCGAGGGTTAAGGAGTGTTTACAAGGTGGCAATACTCGTTCATTCATTTTCAAGGTGACCTTGTTACTTTATCATCATTGCATATGGGATACATCCCTCATGTGGTTATGTCCTCCTTCAAGGAAGGTCATATACCAACAAAATACTTGATCGAGGATCAAGTTGCCCCAGAACTTTTTCTGGGGTCTTATCCACCAAGGTCCAAGACCAAGGATCAACCCATGTCCTAGGCATGGGTACCCTGGACCGTGTCCAGGGTCCCTAGACTTATCTAAGGGCTTTAACTGCTTGGTCCTAGACCAAGAACCCCAGTCGTATACTGGGGGCCCTAACAAGGGTCTTTTGCCATGGCACTGACTATTTGGTCCCAGACCAAGTACCCCAGGAGTGCACTGGGGGCCCTAGATCTCATCTAGGGTCTTAGCAATCCTCCCAGAGAATGGCTCTTGCAGTTGCTTATAAATTTAACACTATATCCCTTCACACCATCGGGGTATCCAACAAAAATGCACTCAGTGCTCTGTGGATCAAGTGCCTTCCTCTTTTCAGAGGGAATCCAGGCCCATGTACGTGAACCGAAAATGCAAAAGTGGGTCACTTCCGGTTTGAGGCCGCTCCAAGCTTCGTAGGGGGTCTTATCCTTGACAAATCTATGGGGAGATCTGTTTTGGATGTATGTTGCACAATTAAGTGCTTCGACCCATAGTCTCTGTGGTAGTGACTTTGCATGTAGCATGCAAGATGCCATCTCCTTTAGAGATCTGTTGTTCCGCTCAGCAACTCCGTTTTGTTGCGGAGTATGGGGAACTGTGTGTTGCAACTGAATCCCTACCTCATAGCAAAGATTATGGATCTCATGATTTACATACTCTCCCCCGTTATCAGTTCGGAGGACTTTGATCTTCTTTCCGGACTGTGTCTCAACCAAGGCTTTGAAATCTTTGAGGTGTTGAAAGACCTCAGATTTTTACCTAAGAAAGTAGATCCATGTAAAACGTGAGAAATCATCAACAAAAATGAGAACAAACCTCGCTTTGTTGATAGATGGATGCGGAAAAGGACCCATAAGGTCACTGTGGATCAGATCTAAAGGTGCGGAGGCTCTCTGAGACTTTCCTTTGTTAAATTTCTCTTGAGGGTATTTTCCGAGAACACATCCCTCACATACTCCCTTGGAGAAATGGATGTCTGGTAGACCATCAACCAATCTTTGCTTGCTAAGTTGTTGCATGTATCTGAAATTCAAATGTCCAAACCTTTCGTGCCATATCCTACTACTTTCATCAGCATGAGTAAGCAGTAAAGCAGAATAAGGTTCAATGAATTCAAAAAATGTATACAATCTAGACTGATGATTTACATCACCGGTAGCAACCCTGGAATTGGTTTGCATGTCGTAGATGTCCACGGCATTTGGTGTGAATATGACTTTCTTTCCAGTGTCGGAATTCGTCACCCGATAAACGGAGAGAAGGTTGACGGAAAGTTTGGGAACGTGCAGCACATTCTCGAAGCTTCTGTTGGTGAGTTCAATCCTTCCTTTGCCAGTGACTTCAACAGAAGAGTTGTCCCCCATCAGAATAGGAGGACCTTTGCATGCATCTAATGAATATTATACTGCTTTTGAGGCAGTCATGTGATGTGATGCTCCTGAATCTACGATCCAAGCATTGGGAGAGGAGTTGATGGCAATCAAGGCATGGCTAGAATTGTCTTTCTTGGAATTTTGATCTTCTGGCTTCTTCTTCTTAGCACCCTCGAGGATGCAATCTCCAAGGTTGTTTTGTTGAAGTATTTGAGTCATTAGATCTATTTGTTTTTGCATGCATGCGGATTCTGGATGGAATCCTTTGTGACAGTACGTGCATTTCTACCCTTTTCTTCCCTTTTCCCCTTTGGATCCGGAGGCATCGGTGAAGGGTTTTGCGTACCCTTCCTTCTTCGGATGTGCATGAGCTTTTCTTTTGTCTTTATCTTTAGATTTCTTATATTTGTGGTTGCCATCTTGCACAGTGAGTGCATGCGCCCTTGGGCCTTTCATTGTGCCCATGTTGATGAGCTTGGTTTGCTCTTGTGTCAGGGATTCGATAAATTCCTCAAGAGAAGGCATCTTCCAGGTGGCTCCAGAGGCGAATCTGACATAATGGAATGTGGATACGAATACAGAGAATTCAGGACCGAGTTTGGAGAGAATGGTGAGAACCATTTGTTTCTCCTCCTTCTATTTATCAACCCCGCAAACTTTGAGTTACAACAGTAAATCCTTGAATTTTGTAAAGAAATCTTGGATATTGTCGAAGCTTTTTGGATCCAATGTGAGCAATTCCACCTCCAGCATGTGTCCCCTCATCTCATCTTGTTTGCCAAAGAGCCCTTCCAAGGTGGTCCAGGCTTCATTGGGAGTCTTACAGGAAGATATGTGAAAAAGGAGATCGGGAGAAATAAGACTGCAAATTGTTCCGAGTGCCTCATCAATGCGATTTAAATACTTGGATTTTTCTATGGCTGATGTCGATTTTGTATCTATATTCAAGGTTAACCTATACAATCCTCTGGTTCGGAGATGTATGGTTATTTTCTCCTTCCATGCAAAGTAGTTGTAAGGTGTAAGAATGAATTCTTTTTGGAAATCCATCTTTCCGTTGTCTTCAATCTTTTGTACCTACAAAAACAAATCGATGTAGCTTTTGCTTAGCAGTCCGTCAGCTCTGATACCATGTAAATGTGTTGAACCTGCACAGAATAGTGTTAGAATCTGATGGATGTGCTCGTTTTACCATAGACAATATCACTATTGTCACCTAATCATAGGCCGAAGCCACCCTCCAAGCACCTTAACCTTGACAAAGAATCATTCTGGAAGCAAACCCTAGGCTAGATAGCCAAACAAAGGGTGGCGCACCTTTCTCCAAGGATAGCGCACCAAACAAGAGCTTATCAGATAGTCCAAACCATAACCAAGAGATAGTCCAAGCCAAAACGTAATCTGCTATCTGCAGCAGCTGCAACGGCAGCTCTCCTCCAAACTTGCGCACAAACTGGCTAACTGCAGTGCGCACAAGTGAGCTCTGCAGTTCTGAGAATGCCTGTCAGAATGAAGACTGGCCTCCTATATTTATACTAAAACTGGCAAACTGCCTGGGCCGACTTCTCATTCTGGGTGCCTATTTACTCAGTATATAATATTTCTTTTAGCTGACTTCTTCTCTTTGAGGCTAATAACCTAATACAAGTTATCCTCTTGAGCCGACTTGTCTTCTAGGGTTATTAGCCAACTAATTAGGGTTTCTTCTCGCTTCTCGGATTATTCTATTCTCGTCAGGTTTACACGTGGAGGTAAATACCTGTCGCAGCTACCATAATATCAACAAATAGATCTAGCTAGACAATACTAAACACATTTGCAGAGAAAAATTGAGAAAGAATAGAAGAATTCTCATTAACCGTTAAGAATAATGAATAATTTACACATGATATACTTTGTATAACTCAATGAGTGTGCACTGGAGGAGAACCAATGCGCCATAGTGGTAGTTTAGAGTGATCTAGACACACACCAGCAGTTACGGGAGTGAACTGCCACCTAGTCTAGTCTCTCAGGCAGTTACGAGAGTGACCTGCCACCTAGCTAAGTTAACTAGTCAACTAGTCTTCAGTTAACTACCTGAACAGAGAGTAGTGAGGAGTAGATCAGGGAATCAAGGGTAATGCGCCAGTCTGGTGATGATCCCAAGGCAAGTGCACATTAGCATGGTGATGATCCCAATGTTGCATGGTGACAAAACCAATGCAGCATCTAAACCCAACTCAACTAGTCAAACTGAAGTGTCAACTGAAAGAGAATATTCTCCAGGTGGAATATTCTCCCCTAAAATATAGGAGACTGGATAATGACTAATAAACAAGAAAAAACCTTAAGAAAAAGAAATCCTAGGTGTGTGTGAAGTAACTCCAATACATTTAAAGTGTGACCAACATCACTGTCTACACACACTTATCAAGCTTCAATTGGGCAATTTTTACTCATAACATTTCTACACGGTTAGTCAAATTTCTAGGACCATGATAAATATGTAGTTGTAATATTGTTGGTTATGCGATGAAGGTGAGTATGAAAATTTTCATTGCCTGAGCATTTGAAATAGTAATGGTTGGGTTGATATTCACATTTGCTTGCCAAAGGCCATGGCAAGATGGAAAATATATTAGTACATCTTCATTAGTTATTTTCAACTTTACTCCATCTTTAGAAATAACATTTGTTGTAAAGTATTTCAACACGTAAATTGGTGCAATTATTGTGGTTGTCAAGTTTATATCCACCACTTGGAGATATCCATAAAAATTGTGTTTGGTCTTCCATATCTTTTATCTCAACTCTTCAAGTCTATCTAGAATAGATGTTATAACCTGCTGTTTTTAACACTATTTGAGAAACACGACCTAGATTATCACCCACTGTTTATCTCATATACACTACACCCAAGATAGAGGATCACCATGCGGCATAAAGCTTTTGGAAGGACCTCTTTTGATTTCATCTTTATCAATAAATTTGAGAAATGCACTAAGGTTGATGAGTATTATACCCAAAGGGATCCTTCTGACCAGTTTCTTATTATTGTTTTAACTGTCATTTTTACCCTTGCTGCCATTATTGCCAATATTGTAATTGTTTTTTTTTCCAATAATGTCGCCCAATATGAAGCTCATGGGGTTTTTCACTACAATGTATGGTCTATGACTCTAGCATCTCACTTTCGAATCTCTGTCCTTCTACATAACAGGGACTGCTCTTATTAGAGGGCAATACAGCATTTGCAACATATAAGAGACTCTTATCAGCTGTCAGCATGGGCTAGTTGCTCACCCTTTCCCACCCTTCTAGGCACCAGGCTGTCATCACCAGGTTCTTTCCGGCAGCCTCATGTGTTAGGAGACTATCAGCAGATCACTCCAGAGTTCCTCCCAGGGATTTTGCAGTCCGTCCCTATCAGTCGTGGACTCTCCCTTGGGAACATTGTCAGATAGTGAGTTGGCACTTTCTCCATAGTCGATGATCAGGTAGATACTTTTCCATCCTCTTCCTCCTTTATGGGTGCAGGGGCTTCCCCCTCCCTCTCCCCCTCGCCCTCACCCTCCCCCTCTCATTATGCACCTGCTTCCAATGATATGCAGCCCTTTATCTTGTAATCCTGTCACCCTTGGCCTTTTATCTTGTTGCTTCTAGGGTTATGTTCCTGTTTACCTCTCTCTCTCAGTAGTTTAGCTCTTTTAGCTTATGCTTTACCTTTTAGGATTTAACTTCTAGGAGTTGCTTTGGCACTCCTAAAGTTTGTCACTAATTGTACTTTTGAGTCCCATTAACCTACCTCTTTGGTCATCTGCGGACATTAATAAAATTAGCGTATCTTATGTATCCCCAGCAGCATGAAGATGATTGAAAAGGGTTTCACACTTAAGTCCACCTTTCATAGCAAAATCAGAAAACCTGTTCAAAACTGGGAGATCAAACGAAGCAGAGCGGGTAATCTGTGAAATGCAACGAATGGGGCATTCAGTTCAGGATATAACCAGATACACTATTCAGATCAATTGGCGTTGCCATGAACAGAATGGGTTGATGGATTATGCTATGAAATGGGGACCAGCTCAAAATCAAAATCAAAATCCACATAAATGCAATCGGCAGGTTCGGTTACAGATGTTACCAGCTACACTATTCTAACAATGGGCACTACAATTTAAATTTAAATCTGAATGTTATTGTCCACTAGTGGTCATAATTGGCAATGAAAACCTTCTTGTAGCCAAAGCAAAAAAACAGTCCCAAGTCCCAAATCTGTTTTAATTGAACTATATGAAAAAACAATTGTCCATGTCTGACAGAGCATTGAAGTTATTGAACAAACTTTTTCTTCCAGTTAATTTGCATTGCAAAACATATGTGTTTTAGGATTACCTTGTAGTCAAGTAACATCTGAGGCATTTTCTTCATGAGTTCGGCCGTGTTAGCCCGCCTACAAACCAAAAATAGCATGCAGATAAGTAATGGATGTGCAATACCAACTACATTACTAATCACAGATGACTCACGTTGTTCCATGAGAATAGAACCCGTGACCTCTATAACCACATATAACATACATTCATACATACACAGAAACAAACTTACTTTTCTGCGGCAACTCTGTCGCATTTGTGACCCTTCATCTTGTTTCTCATTTCCTTTCTGGGTGGATCGTAGGGCCAATCCCTGTAAGAGACGAGAAAGTATAAATATTGGTCTATACACAGAATATTTACATATATATGGACATGTTTATGTGTACAGAGAAGTGTATAAGTTTGATATTCTTACTCTCCTGCTAAGAGAACATCTCTTCTCAAACGCGCGCGGTTGCGGGCACTGATAGCGAGGGGTTGCCAGCGGCCCTTCTCAAAGTATCCCCACACTCCTTTTGATAATTCGCCTTTGTATTTTTCCAGCTTTTCCCTCCATCCTAATACCTTACTCGCATTCGCCCCTGCCTTAGCTACTGATTTTGACGCCATTTTCAATTTAATGCTCCCCTGATTCGCCTCTGCGTGTTCTGCTCGACTCGCGTTTGAGGTTTATGCCATGTCAAGGTACTGGAAATTTTCGAGTGGTTTCGTCTGTGCTATATTCTGTTATATGTATTTTTTTTTAAAGATATGTTAGGTGTAGGTGTAGTTTTATTATTACTAGGGATTATAATAATAAGTTTGATATTGATTTGATATTAATTTGTTAGTTTCAATGATTATAACAATAAGTTTGATATTTATTTGATATTAATTTGTTAGTTTGGGACTATAACAATAAGTTTGATATTCATTTGATATTAATTTATTAGTTTGGGACTATAACAATAAGTTTGATATTCATTTGATATTAATTTGTTAGTTTGGGACTATAACAATAAGTTTGATATTTTAAATGTGTGTGTGAAGTGTAATGTTTAATTTAAGAAAATAAATATATATTTTTTGATATAATAAAAATATTTGTTTTTTTTATTTTTAATATATTTCAAGTCTTATCATATATTTTAATATTTGAAATTAATTACATAATCAATAAATTTGGCTATAAGTATCTAGTACCTTTTATATTTTCTAATTGGTTAATATATTTCAAGTCTTATTGCTCCCTTCACGTATTTCAATATTTGAAATAAATTACATAATCAATAAACTTGGCTATAAGTACCTAATACCTTTTATATAGAAAATTAAAAAAAAATGTAAAAAAGATATGTGTTCTCTCATTATAATTATTCATTTATTTCATTATTATTGCATTTCAATAAACTTGGTTATAAGTACCTAGTACCTTTTATATCAAAAATTAAGAAAAAATGTAAAAATGTCATGTATTCTCTCATTATTAATATCCATTTATTTCATTATTATTGCATTTATCTTTTCCGATTTTAAAGATTTATCTTATCATTAATACAAAGTCAAAGTGTACTCCTACTAGATTAATACAAAATGATATACATATCATTAGGTATGATGAATTTCTTTTTAAATGAAAACAAATTAGTAAAAATATAGTTAAAGATGAAAAAAAATGATATAGACAACGTGTGTGTGTATATATATATATATATAAGGGATATATATATATATATATATATATATATATATATATATATATATATATCCCTTTTAATAATCGATAGGAGGGTAGGGTATGTATACCTTCGTAGACTTTACCAGTCAAATCGTTGGACGGAGGGGGGTCCCTTGTCCCACAAACAAGGGAGTCTCATACACCAATTTGGTGTGGCTTGGGCGTGACCTTGAAAATAGATTATTATTATTATTATTAATGATTTTGATTTTTTCTTTAATAAAGACAAATAATAATTATAGCAAATTGATAATGGTTTTATAGTAAATTGACCATTGTTGGAACACTCTAGCTAGTTCAATGATCCCATCTAGGTACATTCAATTTCCCAGCCATTGTTTTTAGTATAATAGTTGAGGATTATTTTGCTTATTATTATTTTTATTATTATTTAGATTTGTGTTATGTATTTATAATAGAAATTTTTAAGTGTAAGGTTTCTTTGTGTATAATTTGAGTGGTTTTATTGATTAAGAACATGTTTTTTTAGAGACATCATAAGTTCAAAATTAGAGGGAGTAATGGTATGTATATTTTTGTAGACTTTCATGACTAATTTGGATTTATGTTATATGATATTATATGTCTTTTTTATTATTATTTGAGAATTGATTTAGTTTAGGTTGGACTTACCAATTTGGATTTGTGTTATAGAATGTTATATGTTTTTATTATTATTATTGAGGAATTGGTTTAGTATAAATTGGGCTTGAGATCAAATATGAATTATCATTATATTCATAAGATAAATGCAACAAAATACAAGTTGTGTATATCATAATCTTGTGACTCATGGTGAGACATCTCGATAAGGGAGCAACTACTCTTTCAATCAAACCAATTCAAGCCACACAAGTTGAGACATCCCAATAGGGGGCACTCTTTTAGCGAAGCCACTTTAGACCAATGTGACCATTCTTTTTACTATGTGTAATTTATTGGGCAATAGGGATCATGGTGATCTACCCTCCACGGCCTTTGTTTCCCCCTCCCAACTTGCACTTGGGTTTATGTTTTCTTCCTCATACGTCCTTGCTTGCATTCCACATATTCACAATGTTAAATTGATATTAATCAAAAAACTTTTAAGGTATATATGTATGTGGAAGTCTCTCACATGCTCAAATAAAAAGAAGGGAGGTTCTATGAATAGATATAATAGTTTATAAAAATTTGTATATCAGGTAGCAAATTAAGTAGGTCTTACTATGAAAAAAACTTTGTAATTAAGCATACTTGAACCAAAGTCATATTAAGATGGAGGACATTTTAGGAAGTCCTTGTTACCATGTGTAAGTCTTTAAAATAATGATAAACATCACATCATGCAATGATTACTAGATGAATTATTCAATCTCATAAAAAATTAGTCATTAGTGAATGAAATTCATGAGAGATGAGTTATAGTGAAAAACTTAAGTCTTAAATACTCAATATTATTAATCCCAAAAACACCATTTCATAATATACATAATTTTTTTTTAAATTTTAATAATAAATGACTTGAATATTAACCACTTAAAAAGTTAATCTAAAAAAATTGTTTCTCAATCTATATAATATTTCCTAGAAGTTTCCATTAAGTCAACTTATAATGTTATTGTTGTAAAATTTAAAAACTAATTTTCTTAAAAGAAGATTACACGATTCAAAGCAACTTTCTAACGTGCATGCAGAATGTTGAAATTATAAAGTATCTATGACTTTTTACATAGAGTAAACTTCTCACTACATAAAATCTACATAGAGTAAACTTCTCACTACATAAAATCTACATAGAGTAAACTTCTCACTACATAAAATCTATGAAGGATCTATAACTTTCTAAGCAATGTAAACTTCTAATTTCATAAAAAGAAAATAGAAAAATGATAAAGTGGCACACTAAAAACGAAAGTTCCTATTTTATAAGGACACGTGATAGTTAGTTGAAAATTATTGGAAGCTTTATTTGGAGAAGCACTAAAAGTGTGTAGATAGGGGCAGGAAAAGTTTTGTAAGTGCCTAACTAAATTTATTTATATGATGGCAACCATCCATCCCAATGGTATAGAGTGTGAAAAGTTATAATTGAGAAGGACCTCGTCACCATAGTATTTGACATGCAACCAATGAGTCTTAATTTCTAAAACAGTGGTTAAGAAACATAACTTATCCATAGTTTCACATCTTAAACCTTATTCATGGGGTTGCCTCAAGAAGAATAAGGACTTGAGTGTTTATTTCATCTTAATAAATTGTATTGAAGAAGAGTTTGATGTAGTAATGTTCTATGTGTGGTGTCCTTTTTTGGAATCCATACTTGTGGGACATTGATGCAAAAATGGTGTAAGAATAAATACTATTTAGGTAAAGATGTATTCACAATGTAAAAGTTCTAACACTCTTAACATTAGTTTCAACTATTGAAGCTCAAAGATTTATCAAGACTCCAAGATAATTTGCATTTGTTATTTTTCAACTAAAAAATAAGAAAAGTTAAACTTTCTAATTAAAACTAGACTCGTAGCACCATCTTAAATATTTATGCCACATGAAGTTTTAGTATAATAGGCAAAGTCGTTTGACCAAAAGCAACTAGATGAGTTGCTACGACATTGTAGAATTATTTTAACAACCTTCATATGTGCCTCCAAATTGCGTAATTGAACATAGTATATATTTGCATCATGGAGTTGTTTTGCCTAGTGAAACATTATGTAAATCTTTATTACCAAATAATGAAGAGATAAAGAGGCAAATTCAAAAGTTGTTGAACAAAAGGCACATCTACTCCAACTCTTCACTATGTGGATCAAACTATTGTGTTGGTCAAAAAATGATGGCACATACATGTTGTGTGTGAATTATTGTCTTTTTAAAATAATAACCATGAAGAACTCATATTCATTACCACACATAGATGACTTATTGGATCAACTCTAGGGAACAAAGCTTTTCATTAAGATCGATATGAAGGTCGTCATCATATTCGTATCAAGGCAAAATATATCTGGAAGACAACCTTCAAAATGAAACAAGGGCTATATTCAAATCACAAGTTATGTCATTTGGTCTTATCAACACCCCAATGACATGCATGAGGATGATGAATGAAGTGTTAAGAAAAAATCTAAATCTTAATGTTTGATTTATGTGCTTCAATGTTAATCCACATTCCTTGGTATAAGTTATGATCACTGCAAATTTATCTTATCACCATTAAAGGAGTATGCTCTATTCCAAGAATGTCAGTGTAGGATTGAAACCCTTCCAAAAGATATGGTTATTATATTGGGTGGATTAAAACCCTTCAAAAAGATATGGTTATTATTTTGGATGGATTATAACCCTTTCAAAATCTTATTATTGTATTGTACATTTATTGGCCCATCCCTACAACTCAAGGAAAATTTTGGGGGAGAATGTCACCCAGTGCGAGACACATAACTTTTAATTCAGTATGAGGTGGAGTGGCCATTATTTTCAAGTTGAGTTTAGAACTCCATAAGTCAACCATGATCTGGGATGGCTCTACAAGTATGAGACATCTTTATGTACTGTAGGAAGCAATTTAATAAAGCAGTGTGTAACCTAGGATTTTTCTTGGGGGGGATTTCAAAAAAAATATATTTAAGAAGGATGGAGGACCTCTAATGGGTTAGCCAACGAGAGGTAGAACTATTTTTCTTTTAGTTAGAACAATATAAATTCATAGTTTTAAAGAATACATAGCTTTTTCTTCTTCTAAATTTCTTGTTGTACATAGTGTTTTAGTTTGAGGGATTCAACACCTTGTTTGTTTTGAGGTGAGGAGATGCTCCAACGCTGCAACCAATGGTTGAATCCCCTCTATTCATAGATTATATATTGTTTTAATTTAATTCCATGGTTGTAGATTTTTCATTACATTTTTTGTTTATTCATTTGTTGTTTTAATTACCTTTGTGGCTATAGATTTACTTCGTGAATATATTAGATTGGTTGTAACTTGTTTGTTTAGTTTATTTTAATGGTCAAGTAGCTTTTTGTCAAAAGGTTATTGAGATAGTTCCATTTATTCAAAGTGCAATATTACCATTATGGACCTATTGAATGGTTCGATATAGCTAGTTTCCTTTATTTAGAGGAAGTAATGATTGTTCTGGATATTCTACTTTTGAATGGGTTATTATAGATTATATTCCCTTCACAAAGCATGCAACAATTGATTGTGTTGGTTTTGTAGGTTGATGAATTAATTAGTTCCATATCACTCATAGGATGATATAGTACATCTTAGAAAATACAATACCTTGTGGTTGCACATATAGTGCATAACAACTCTAAAGCATTACACATCATGATTGATAATTTAAGTGTGTCCTCTAAATTCAATGACATTAATTATTGCTAGAATACCTTGGCTCATCACTTTTTCGTTCCACTATCGTGGAGGTGCTGAAACTATAGAGGGATGAGCTTTCTAAGATTAGGTTATACACTCAAGGGGAGTCAAGCTTGAAGGTCAACATTCAAACTTGTACTTGTCTTTGTATGATGCTCATATTACTTTAATAGTTTTATTTTTAGTTTTTTCGAGTAATTTTTAGAATGCATGCATCAATCACACACACACATGTATACAGTTTTTGAAAAATGGTGCAAGGAAAACATCAAACAGTGCAGATGAAGAGGATGCAACCTCTCATTCATTACTTTAGTTTTGTATTATCACCAAGGCCTTTAGGCTTGAAAGTTTAGTTTGATTATTTGGTGTGTGTTTTATCTTCATTATTTTCATCAAACCATGTTCATACCATTCTATTTCGTTGTCTTGTGCCCAATCTCTGACATGCTTGAATTATATTGTGCATACTCTTTTAAATTTCATATGAACAAGGGCATGCTCATTTGGTATATAACTAAAGGGGATTCAAATACCTTTTTTTTATAATCATATATAGCATCTTAAGTTTTTTTTTTCCATGAAAAAATTATCTCGATTTTATATAATGTATAAGATCATTTACAGGGCAAAATCAACAGTGTAACAGTGGTGAGCTGTGGACAGAGGTCGGCGCACCATAACAGTGAAAAAACGGCCAATACAAATACTCAAACAACTCTGCTACAAGGCAAGACCTTCGATCACTGCTACAGGAGCAAACAAAAACACTGTCAATACTATCAAAGTAGCGATGGACGCCAATCATCAATCAGTAGATGTTTAGATAGGAAACAAAACTCTCGATCCCGCTATCGCAGTGGAAGATCGAGAGTCTCCCTGCCTCTTCATTTAACGCTCTCTTTGAGAGAGCGTCCGCCATGCTCTTCATCTCAGGGGAGCCTTATTCATCCCATCAAACATTCACTTCTTATACCATTGGGCATGTTTATCTGGTATATAACTGTTGGCAGCCAATTCAATTTTTTCAATTGCCCTAAAAGCTGCCTACACCTATTGTCTCCTAAACGACAAGTCATCGTCGCATTTTGCAACTAGGCATTTTATTTATAGTGACGATTGCAATTTGGTTTCGATTCAGTTTTCACAACTGAAAGTGTGAAAACCCCTCCATCGTTGTTTGGACTGTTATCATCTTTTGAAAGGCACTTACCTTTGGTTTGTTATTAAGTGGCTTGAGTGGTTTTCTTTCAAACTATATCCATTTATATACTCTCACTTTGATTGTGCATTTTGATTTTATTCGATTAATAAGCCATTGAGCATGCAAATTTATTTGTTACATTTGATTCTATAAGGGTCGTGATTGATTTTGGTTTTATATGATCCTTATTGTTATGAGCTCTTGACTTATCAATTTTATAAGATCTTTTGTTACAATGTTTTATAAAACTTTGATTATATATTATGCTATGAGCGCATGATCAA
>JASDQU010752104.1:74953-87716 GCA_032191745.1 Picea mariana
TTTATGGATTTTTGGTTCCATCCCATTTCCAGACCTCCCACACGACCAGAGGCATCCAAGCCAAAGAAAGACCATCCCTTTAAGAGCCTTTCTAGCAGTGGAACAATCAAGGCCTCGGCCCCGAGGGTTTCTTGTAACATCACGATATCAATCTTTGCTAACTATAGTATCCTTTGGAGGGAGAGATTCTTGGAGGGTCTCGCTAAGCCCCTACAATTAAAAGAGAGCAATTTCATTTGGAAAACCCTACAGGAGTTGGAAATGCTCTAAGTGCCCCGGATATGGATAGTTGTCTACCCATCGTGACATCCATAGACTCACGAGATTGTGATTTTGAGAGAAATGATTTTCGTGCCCTCCCTTTTGAGAAGGATCTAGTTGACGGGTTTAAACTCAAACCTTGGAGAGAGTCTCCTTGATTCCCAATAGAAGAGACCATTTGAAAACATAATTGGTAGAAGATAGGCTCTTCATCTGTCAACAAAGAGGAGGCTTGACTTTGTGAAGGGGGAGGGAGACAGGAAGAGGTCGTGGCTTGGGAGAAAGACAGATTGAAGGGGCGAGGGGGCTGGGGAAAAAGGAAGAGGGGTAGACTTGGTGCTGAAAGAAGAAGGGATAATTTTTAACTTACTTAAGCCCAAAAGATTTAGGGATAAAAACTGAAGATAAACAAAATTTACATAGATGGGAGAAAGAGGAGGCATACCCAAGTGAGCATCAATTCCTTTCTTTATCTATTAGTCAAGACTGGTACGAAGCATATATGTAGCTCGACGCTTCCCCTCGGCCTTTGGATGGTCGACTAAAGCACTCCATGTCCCATGCTTAGCCACATTCGCAACTTTTTGTGCTGTAATTTATTTCCATGCCCGAGCTGGTCCTCGCGACTGAAGAGGAGACGACACTTCACTTCTACTAGAGCTATAGGGAGAGGTTGTTCTATGTCTGAAACTATGAAAAAGGGGGGCTTTGTGATTCATCGAAAGGGAGCATTCCACGGCCCGATGTCCATGTTTGTGGAATCTATGGCATTTAAAAGGAATACCCTCATAGTCAAGAGGTTGTCTAAACAGTAAGTCTCCATGAGTGAGCTCCAGCGTATCCGAAAGGCCCTTTATAATATTTAGCGAAACAAGAATCCAAGCCATCGACATTTTCCCTGAGGATAAAAAAGACATATCTGCCTTCATAAAAGTGCCCAGTGTGTTTCCAATATTCTCGAAGCATTTCCAACTCCAAGTCTCACCCAAATTGGAAGCTCAATAATCCTTTCACGGTTTGCGTCGAAAAATGGGGTCCATCTCTTCAATAATAAAGGCATAGATTTTATACACCAGGGGTTACGAAAAACACGACACACATTCGCTGAAGTCTGGAATTTGAACAACATCCGTTGAAGTCTGGAATTTGAATAGAAACCACTCTTTTGCAAGGGTATGCATTAATGAAAAAAATAAATCTAAATCCTTCCAGTGAGAAGAGACCCATGCCTTTAGGTGGTTGAGGCTTAGATGCCTCCCGTTTGCACGGCCCACGACTGCTTTTTCAGCTAGATCTAGGACCTCTGGAATCATGACATCGTCCCCAAGAGCCAAAGAGTGCGGACTAGGGACCAAGATTACTCTTGGGCAAGCTTTATTTCTCTTTGGAGCTGAGGAGTCACCCTCAAAGGACCTCGATGCTAGACGACTAAGGGGTGGTCTAAAGGACAAGGGTGAGGGAGGGGAGCGAGCAGTAGTCTCCAAACCAGTGTCACGAGGAGAGGAGGGGGGGATCAGGAAGTCATTCAAATCCAAAGAAGAAGGGAGACTAGGATTCAGAAGGGGGGTAGAGGAGAAAGAAGGACAAATAATGGGCATAGAGATTACCAAATCTGGAGAAAGAAACCAATTATGAAATTGGCTAGAAAGGAACCCTCCAAGNTTTTCTTGAGGATAAAAAAGACATATCCGCCTTCATAAAAGTGCCCAGTGTGTTTCCAATATTTTCGAAGCATTTCCAACTCCAACACTCTGGTGACAGCCCTAGAAGTCTCACCCAAATTGGAAGCTCAATAATCCTTTCACGGTTTGTGTCGAAAAATGGGGTCCATCTCTTCAATAATAGAGGCATAGATTTTATACACCAGGGGTTACGAAAAACACGACACACATTCGTTGAATTCTGGAATTTGAACAACATCCGTTGAAGTCTGGAATTTGAATAGAAACCACCCTTTTGCAAGGGCATGCATTAATGAAAAAAATAAATCTAAATCCTTCCAGTGAGAAGAGACCCATGCCTTTAGGTGGTCGAGGCTTAGATGCCTCCCGTTTGCATGGCCCATGACTGCTTTTTCGGCTAGATCTGGGACCTCTGGAATCATGACATCGTCCCCAAGAGCCAAAGAGTGCGGACTAGGGACCAAGATTACTCTTGGGCAAGCTTTATTTCTCTTTGGAGCTGAGGAATCACCCTCAAAGGCCCTCGATGCTAGACGACTAAGGGGTGGTCTAAAGGACAAGGGTGAGGGAGGGGAGCGAGCAGTAGTCTCCAAACCAGTGTCACGAGGAGAGGAGGGGGGGATCAGGAAGTCATTCAAATCCAAAGAAGAAGGGAGACCAGGATTCAGAAGGGGGGTAGAGGAGAAAGAAGGACAAATAATGGGCATAGAGATTACCAAATCTGGAGAAAGAAACCAATTATGAAATTGGCTAGAAAGGAACCCTCCAAGCTCAGACGAAAAACCCCGGATGAACTCATGAGCTACCAAATTAGACACAGAACTCCAAAGCTCCCATAATCCTTCTGAGGGGTTTGGATAAAAAACTTCCCTTAGTAAATCATCGACAACCAGAGCAGTAGGCAAGTCCCCTAAAACTGACAGCTGGGTCCCCGAGGATGGATCGCAAAGTGGGTATGGAGTGGTAACCCTCCTCAAGCTCCCGAAAAATTGTGAAAAAAATAGNGGGGGGGATCAGGAAGTCATTCAAATCCAAAGAAGAAGGGAGACTAGGATTCAGAAGGGGGGTAGAGGAGAAAGAAGGACAAATAATGGGCATAGAGATTACCAAATCTGGAGAAAGAAACCAATTATGAAATTGGCTAGAAAGGAACCCTCCAAGCTCAGACGAAAAACCCCGGATGAACTCATGGGCTACCAAATCAGACACAGAACTCCAAAGCTCCCATAATCCTTCTAAGGGGTTTGGATAAAAACCTTCACTTAGTAAATCATCGACAACCGGAGCAGTAGGCAAGTCCCCTAAAACTGACAGCTGGGTCCCCGAGGATGGATCGCAAAGTGGGTATGGAGTGGTAACCCTCCTCAAGCTCCCGAAAAATTGTGAAAAAAATAGAGAGGTCGTTTCAGGGGAGCTACCAGCTGGCAAGTTCTAGATGATCTGACCATCCAATTGATTGTATTCATAACCTACTCGCTCCTCCATAGCAGCTAGTATATGCCCACCTAGCATATACAACAGAGATTAAAAAAAAAAAAAACTGAAAAGAAATGTGTCCACCGAAAGAAAGACATGAGGAGACTGTCACCTGGCCGAGGGCCTAAGGTAAATTGCAAGGCAGAGTGATACTAGGTAGACCAAAGGAGCTAAGGCCGCCTGTAACTAGAGTTTCCGTAGAGGCCACCCCTCTTATATATATATATATATATATTTCAACATTTTTTTATTTATGAGCTGTTTATGTTTATTTTTATTTTTATTTTATTTATGGGTTGTTTAATAAGGTTATCACATGAACTTTAATTTTCTACCTGGAATTATAGGTTTTGTATAAAAAACAATAAAAAATCAATATAAAAGGGTATTATTTAATTTAAGATGTTTTTGGTATATTATTTTTTCAATTATGTCCAGAGTATATTTATTGAAAACTTATAGGTTAATCAATTTTTTAATAAAAAATATGTAATGTTAACATAAATAACCCTCACACATATCATCATTCTGCCTCAGTTAATCATTAAAACACTTAATTAACACACATTATTCATTAACCTAATTAACCTACTTATCAAATATAAACCATGGCTTAAGGAAAAATGGCTTCCCCTTCCCCTCTCGGCTGGTATTTAAAACATGGCCACTGCATCAACATAGCTCCATCGTAAGATTAAAATAGGCAAGTAGCCTTCACCTTTGGGAATAATAAGCTCCATCGTTTTATATAGAATCTAAAATTTATCTTAATAATTGACCACACGACATATAATTTATTGTTTTCAAAGAGGAAGGAATTTAAATTAATTATTTATAACATATTTAACAAGTTGGTGAGAGAATGGTAGTTGAGATCTTTCAAAGAGGAAGGAATTTATAATAATTATTTATAAAATATTTAACAAGTTGATGAGTGAACTGTAGTTGAAATCTAAATTAATTATTTTTAAAGAATTATATTTAAAAAAAATATTTCAACGAACTCCTCAATGGTGATTGGATTTTAAATTAATGTGAAACATTTTTTGGACTTGACTTTACATCCATAATGAGATTTTGTAATATATAAAAATTAAAAATATCATTATATTTCTATTCTAAAAGCATTTAGAATTATATTTATAATTGAAAACAAATCAAATCAAAGATATAGTTTTATAGTGACATTTATTATTTATTATAAAATAAAAAATATTTTTTTTAAAATAAATGTAAATAAAAGAAATCAAATCTATACATTTATATTAAAAATAAAAATTTCTATTCTACCTATTATATTTATATTTTCAAAAATAAAAAAAATTATTCTACTTACTATATTTATATTTATATTATATTTTAGCTTCAATTTTAATTTATTTAATTTCATAACTATATATGTATACATTCCATAGGCATCCTCGTGCCTTTGAGAGTAGAATATAATAAAGACAAAAGTCATTCTCGTACCTTAGATAGTGGAATAAAGAAAAAAGTCATCCTCGTGCCTTTTGACATTTTCTATTCTAACTATTATATTTATATTTTCAAAAATAAAAAAAATTATTCTACCTACTATATTTATATTTATATTAAATTTTAGCTTTAATTTTAATTTATTTAATTTCATAACTATAAATGTATACATTCCATAGGCATCCTCGTGCCTTTGAGAGTAGAATATAATAAAGACAAAAGTCATTCTCGTACCTTAGATAGTGTAATAGAATAAAGAAAAAAGTCATCCTCGTACCTTTTGACATTTTTTTATTTTCAAGGACTTTTTTTTTTGGGAAACAATTCACTCAAATTATATTACTGAAAATATAATTTTTTTACATCTTCAAGACCACTACAAAGAAATTCAGAGTAGTACATGTCAATAGACCATGCTCATCAACAATCACATACATCCCCCAAAAGAATACAAACTCTAGTACGCAGGCTGTAAAAGGAGACACATAGCAGGGTTAAAAACCCCAACAAAACCCCGAAGGGAGAAACAAAACAAGGCTATAACCCCAACAAAACCCCGAAGCCACCCCACCGCAAAACTCCGGCTATAAACACCAAACGTGCACTTGGAAAAGAGCCCTCGAAAACACGAAGAATGCAACGACAAGAAAAACGGAGCAGCACCAGTCCATGAAGACGCAGGCGGGCGAAACTGAAGCTCGACCACCAATCGTCGATTCGGCCCCAAGACACCGCCATAGAGAGGCCACATCCATCTGCAAAAAGCTACCCCACCGCTGAGCACGAAAACCTTCGTCGTTGCCTCTGTCGCTGACCGCTATCCCACGAGATACCTTGTCCTCTCACAGGGTCCGTTGCAGCTTCTAGACGCCACCACAAAATGTCATTGCCAACCGCAGAAGGTTTACCCTATCACTGTGCTCAAAACCTCCGTCGCCACTGTCGTCGCCCTCCTCTATCCTTCGAAAACCCTTGCCTGCTCGCGCTGGAAGGGGAAAACCTGAGCATCTCCATGGAAACCAGGGTTGTGGCTCTAGCCTTCGAAAACCCTTGCCTGCTCGTGCTGGAAGGGGAAAACCCAAACATCTCCATGAAAACCAGGGTTGCCGATCTAGCCTTCGAAAACCATTGCTCGCTCATGCTGGAAGGGGAAAACCCGAGCATCTCTATGGAAACCAGGGTTGCGGCTAGTGAAACCTATCTGCAGAGCCCGCAAGGAAACCCTAACTTGACTCTCAAAATCGCCAAAACGCTTAGAGCTCCTTCATGCACTCAAGATTTCTATTTTCAAGGACTAAAACTTTATTGTTGGCATCAAATTATGCAATTAATTTAGATTTTTACGATGACAATTCTATTTGAAGCATTTAATATCCTAGATGCAGTGCTATGCAAGGCAACTTCTTTCTTCTTTTGAATTTTCTGCTTGTATTTCGTTAGACATATTCAAAGAAGTGTAAATTATTTGATTATTTTGTTATTAAAGTAGTGAAAAAGCCATGATAGATGTAAAAATGTTCGTTTGCAAAATTTGTCCTATATGAATGTCGAAATATGTGTTTGCTAGGTGAATGTCCAAAATCTGTCATATGTGAATGCCCATGTTTGATAGGTTTAACATATCAGATTTTTTTAAACATATTAGGAAATAATAAATATTTTAAGTTTAGATCTAACATTTGTGTGCCTTCTGATAAAAGGAATAGAAAGAATATTGAATCAATGTGTAGAAATCTGGGTTGAACTAGGATAGTAAATTAGTCTAGAGTCTATAGAACAAAATAATAAAAGAAAGAATAAATCTTTATATTCGTTATTGCTTTTATGTATTTCAAAATAATAGGATGCCAAATATATATAACAATGGGAAGAGTTACATCATTAATAAATGATAGCTAGCTAGAAAAATAAGGATGTCAATGTGATCTTACACCTAATACTAGTTAGTTGTATTGGAAAATAACACTAACACCCTCCTTAAAGGAAACATGGGGAGAAAACATAAGATAAATTGACTCTGGGTAACAAGGCCTTATTATGTACCCAAGTACAAAATAGACTCTCACAAGCGGAGAAAATGAGAAAAACCCGTAGGAAAAAAACCCTCTCTAACAGAGAGAAAAATGCTAGTGGTGAAAAGGGCATTGACATTGAAATTGAAGATCTCATAGTGATGCATTGAATTGAAAGAGCAAGAGACTTGTGGAGGCTAAATGCTCCRATCAGAAATTATGACCAAAACTTTGAAGAGGGGAGCCAAGCAACCTCAATGATCTTGGTTGAAGTTTGATGTAGAAGAGGTTCAGTTGCAGAGRCACGAGAATGGAAAACACTCACAACCACCACATAAATGCTTCAGAAAAATTGGTGATGGTGAAGAACCAGAATAAGGGATTCAAACAGAAGCAAACACCATCAACCATCAAATGAGCAATGAGGCCTACAAACGTTGAAAGGTCCAAAAAGGGAGTATGGAAAAAAATATAAAGAGGGATAGGTAACCCCAAGATGTCAATGCCATCAAATATCCATGTAGAAATCCAAACAACAAATTTTAACTTTCTCAAGCAAAGAGATCGATCCTCTTAAATGAGTCATGACTCAAAAAGATTGATCATGTACGCATGTTCAAAAACATCATAAAACAAGTGTCCTTATGGACACCAATCCATCTTGTCGAAGTGGATGGCTCTCTAGCCGCTGCAACCACTGATTCAAAATAGGACTTGGTGTTGGATACAAGGTTCACTCTTAAAAATAGTTGATGTCGAACAAAATGATAAAGCATACAGAATCACCCAGGGAAGCATTACACACCATCCCCTAGAATATTGAGCTAGGTGGTTGTAGATGATGGCAATGGATGTCACAAACTATAGCAAAATATGGAGGTGTTATTTGAATGTGAGATCATCGATGTTGAACAACCATGCAAAAAAACACTCTGAAGTGGATAGCTCGAAGTCCTATAAAATCAAGGCTAGTCATGGAGATAAAGGCGAGGTGAAACTCTATGAATATTTGCACAAGTGGCTGAAAATCCACTACTTAAGGTGCAAAAGATAAGTACCAAAAATAAAGGCCATCATGGATAACAATCCCCAATACAGGTCCCAACAAATAAGACCATGACAGGTACCCATGTACAAGTGAGGAATTAATTCTCTTAATTTATCCAACCCATGAGAAAAAACAAGAATCTAAAAAATGCATCAAATATGACATTCAACCAACCATTGGAAAGAGAGTGGAATNGAGATCATCGATGTTGAACAACCATGCAAAAAAACACTCTGAAGTGGATAGCTCGAAGTCCTATAAAATCAAGGCTAGTCATGGAGATAAAGGCGAGGTGAAACTCTATGAATATTTGCACAAGTGGCTGAAAATCCACTACTTAAGGTGCCAAAGATAAGTACCAAAAATAAAGGCCATCATGGATAACAATCCCCAATACAGGTCCCAACAAATAAGGCCATGACAGGTACCCATGTACAAGTGAGGAATTAATTCTCTTAATTTATCCAACCCATGAGCATCAAATATGACATTCAACCAACCATTGGAAAGAGAGTGGAATTCTCTTCTCAATGACTTAAATAGAAGCATCAACTAAGTGGAGTTCTAGGTAGAAAAAGAAACAACTAAGGTAGTGGGGTTCTAGGTAGCTCCACCCATGGCCTCTCCCAGAAAGAATAACATAAACAAAAGTAGAAATAATAGGGAAATGGTTATATGTAGCGTCATGCCCCCCTGCATGTAATGTCCCTAATCTGAACCCCAATTGTAAAGGCAATTGTAAATGTACGTTTAGGTTGGTGAGCTATTGGCACCAAGTTTTGGTTTAGTTTTGCGCACACCTAAGTAGTGCGCAAGAATTGTTTTCCAAGAAAAGAGCATGAACATTCCATAGTGTCATGCACACCTAAGTAAGTGTGTGTGTATTGCACATTAAGGGTAGTGTGCACACATTCCATAGTGTTGTGTGCACCTGTGTGAGTTCACAGGGATTACCTTGAAATGTGCATCGGATTAAGTTATATATGTATGTATGTATGTATGTATGTATTTGAGGTCGAAGAGTCTGTGTGGTTATTTGGGCTGGTGAGTCGGGATGAAAAAAGGTCAATGCGCCTATTCATGTAAAATGAATTTTTTAGCACATGATATGTACTGAAGCACATCATTAGTCATTGCTAGTCATGTGGTATTTCCTTCTTCTAGGAGCCAATCATTTTAAAGTTCATAGGTTTAGAGTCATCTTTTATGATTATAAATCAAGGTGCTTGATTTTAAACTTAGGTCTAAAGTTGATGAAAATAAATTGTCAAGTCTTAGTGTTATAAGGATGATTTTCATCATTTGTAAAGAAGGAAAGGTATCAAATTCATCTCCATTTTCATTAAAACATAGTGCGCTGCAAACTGTCACATACTACCACTTTTGTCGTTGCAAACTATTAAATGTGCATGCGCTGCTAACCCTCTGCAGTATTTAAACCCACTTTTTTTGGTGTTCTAAACCCTGGTCATTGGTCAATATTGTTATCTCAAGGTCATCCTACGAGCTCCTTTTGCAAAAAAGTATTAAAACCCATTGTTTATTCTGCGGTGCAAGCTGGTGTTAGTGCTGCAAACCCTCTATTTATACAGAATTGTCTCTTTTGCTTGTCTACACTTTTACTCAAGGATAAATTGTTGTCCCTTTTATCATTCCTACTTGCATTTTCTCCACTCCACATCATTGATGTGTATAAATACATCTGAACCCTTAATATGTCATCTCTGCAATCAAACCCTAAAATCCATGTTTTACTATATTTCACATAACAACTATCATAAGAGGTTACATGAGGTTTTTAAGACATAAATTATGGACAATCAACAAAGCAAGAAAATCCACAAGGGGGAAGAGATTGTGAGAACTGAACCATATGATTTTTGTCATGGTTTTTGCATATAGTTACAACACTAAGTGGTGATTTTGGGTTTTGAGTTAAACCTGACATCTTTTATATTTTCTCCAAAGTTGTTTTCATTACTCAAAAGTTGTAGCAGATTTATCATAGGTTTTCAAGGATTCTTTCATGGTTTTGGAATTAGTTGAGCTGATTTGGCACAAAACAACACCTACAGGAAATTTCGCAGCGTCGTTGTCGGGCGTTGCAAACTCATTTCATGTAGCAACTTCTTCTAAAGATTTTATCATAAATCCCAAATGGTGATGTGGGTTCTTATGAATTTTTTTATGGATGAGCATGATTATGGCATTGACCTGATGACAAAAAATCAGCCGGACCCATTTTTTCATTTGAAATATAAAATTAAAACACCAGTGCGTTGCAAACTCATTTCCTATAGCAACTTCTTCTAAACATTTTATCCTAAATCCAAAATGGTGATGTGGGTTCTTCTCAAAATGTTTTTGCAGGATCATGTTTATGGAATTGACCTAATGACCAAAAATATGCCTGACCCATTTTGGCATTTGAAATATAAAATTAAAACACCAGTGCGTTGCAAACTGGCTCTGCAAACTCAGACAGTTATTGGATATTCACCTTGTTTGGAGGTTTCCACCTGTCAAGGAGGGTTTGAATGATTTCTCAAAGATAATTTATATGCTAAAGGAAACCTTCACCTAATATTTAGCTCCATTAAAACCTCATACAGTGAATTGGAAACAAATTTATTAATGACTTCCAACAACTTCCTAAAATTTAGTAGTTTGTTGGATTTTTGTCTCTTTGACTGTTGCCACCTATCTCCAAGGCCCATAATCCAATGAAAGAGATGGTATTCGACCTCCTAAGCATATTTTGAATGTTATTTTCTATTTAATGAAGGAGACAGGGTATATTTCATGACTAGAGAGAGATTGAGAGAGATGTAGGGGAAGTTTATCTGTGTATTTGTAAGCCTGAGGACATGTGGTGTAGGCATTTCTGCCATTAGAGATTCATGAAAGTTGTGATACTAGACTCTTTTTCTCTTGTTTCCATTCTTTATTATCATCTTTCTTGAGTAATATTTGCATATTTTGAATATCAAAATATGCCTTTGGTTAATGGATTCAAAGGATGCAAAGGATTTGTGGTAATTGTATGTTAATCATTGACTATTGTTCAAGCACTCTTTAATCTATCTTACAGAAATGATCTATGTTATGTGGATATTATTATTTTTGTTTACCTTCTCTTGTTCTACCCCTCTTTGCATAATCCTTTTGTTTGGTAGGCATCTTGATTGCCTTTGATCTGCATAATGTTATGACTCCATTTCCAATAGAATGTATTTGCAAGCAATGTGTTGCCCTCCCTTTTACTCTTCTCTTGTTGATCCACCAAGTATACCCTGTTTTAATCATTTAAATCAAATGGGTACTGGGATTATCCTCTAGCAGTCTAAGGGTGACTCTCAATGCTAACAATAATCACACTCAATTTATTAATAAAATCACATCGCTTCATGCAAGCCACTCAAATGAAAAGAGACGAGGGGATAACCTCCACCAAAAAAGGGAAAAGGGGGGACTTAAGTCCAAGGGAATATTTTATTAATATTTCAAAAAAGTATAATTATGGATATTTATTTATCCTAAGTTCCCGAGGGATGGGAACGAGTCACCAAGTGGCTAAAGCTAATTTTGAAGGTGACAAGTGTCCAATTATGACCTTGTAAATATATTGTTGAGCCTTAGTGTATTTTGGGGGGATTCACTCATTTTCTTCATCATCTAGAATATCTGAACTTCGAACAACCATTACCATTTTTGCAAGAAAATATTGGAAAAGGAATTTTCCATATTGTAACCAAAGTATTCGTTGTCAAAGAGGCGATTTTTCAGGCCCGTGAGCATTCTCTCCATGTGAGATATTTGTTGTCGAAGAGGTGGGTTGTCAGGTTCCTGAGCATTCTCTCCAGGTGATAGATTTGATGTCGAAGAGGTGGGTTTTCAGGCTCGTGATCATTCTCTCCAGGTGAGAGATTTGTTGTTGAAGAGGCGGGTTGTCATTCCTGTGAGCATTCTCTCCAGGTGAGAGATTTGCTAGGAATCATTCCCTGGTGCACTGGGAATTAGTTATAGAGCTCTGAGACTTCATGTCCGACCTATTTCTGAATCCCTAGAAAGGAAGTGGGGCAATCAAGGGACTGTTGATAAGAGAAGGGGAACATTTCCTTGGGTGGGACAGGAATGTGGGGAATGAGAGAATGTAGGTTAGTTGCAACAGTTGGCACCTTGGAATGAACAATTCTATTATTTATCATACCTTATCCTAGCATTAGGAATCATTTTTCCCTGGTAGAGTTTAAGCCCCAACTCGGGGGTGAACTGCTACTGAAATTATATGAGAAACAAAGTCTATGGATGGGAGGAACATCTGATCTCTACACGTAGTTGGTGACTCTTTATAAAAGATAAGTGTCCTTCATGTGTTTGTGTAACTTATTGTGTGCTTATTTACCTATGTCTGATATGGGTTTATTTCCTCTATGATGTTGCATGGGATTAATTGTTGTTATTTTGTATAATGTTGTTTTCACATCTAAAGCATGATGTTGTTATATAGTAATTGTTGTCGCATGTGTAGAGTATGACAATTGTCAATTATTCCTGTTAATTAATTTTGTAATAATGGTCATGAGTTTCCAAGGCAAGCCTAGAATTGTCGTGTGCACAGGGAAGTAATTCGTGTGCACAATAGGCTGGAAATGTTGTGTGCATAGGGAAGCATATATGCGCTCATATAGAGAACTAAATCTGTGTCCGACACCAAAGTGGTTTCATGTGCAATGGTAATCGTGTGCTCATAGTGGTTACACACACAATTATACTTGTGTTCACTGAATGTTTGTGCACACAATTGT
>JASDQU010752105.1:6404-23037 GCA_032191745.1 Picea mariana
CTAAAAGAGTCCATCTTGTTAGGGGGAGTTTTGTATTGTTTGAATATCTAATGCCTCCTAAAATTACTACAATAGCTCAGGGGGAGCATGTCTCTTCTTTGACATTGATGTCAAAGGGGGAGAAAAGAATTTGGGTGCCTTAGTTGCCATCAGTGCCAAAGGGGGAGATTGTTGGAAAATGTTTAACAGGTAGTGTATGCTTGTCATTGATGGAAAGTACAACAGTGAATATGGCATGAGTATAGGAAGAATGTAATAGACGGGCATCAGAAGTAGTTTGGGAAGATGCTGCAGAGAAAGCTCGATAAGATCAGAAGAGATAGTGCAGAGGATGGTTGGCATGATTTATAGGAAGTATGAGCTTGTCATTGATGGCAGGATCAGAGTGTGCATCGATGGAAAAATAGGAACAAAGTAAGATCAGGAGGAATTAGCTCAGAGTCGAATGTAGTGCGTAGGTGCACACTAGGGATGAGGTTAACTCATGACTAAAGCTCAAGGGAGATAGCGTACTTAGGATCATAGGCAGATCAAAGGTCGAGGCCTTTGACACTTAGAAATTATTCCAAGTAAGGAGGATGCGTAATCTCGGAGGAGAAGCGTCAGTGATCGTTGGATCCCATCTTGAATTCCCGATGACCGTCAGATCTCAATGTAGACAAGAGGAGTGTGCAGATATGGAGGATAGATCTTGGGCGTTAAATCTGAGCGCAGGGTCCGACCACCGTTGGATCGAGGAGAACTTGCACGCTCTTTAAAGTGCAAGGAGTAGAGGGCTCACAAAATCATGAAAGAAGGAGGCCCGTCCATCTTCAGGCAAGACACGTGAATGCAAATCAACATTTTGCTGACTAGAGAGTCAAAGGAACGGGGTTCCCTAACCTCTCAAAATCGTGAAATGCGAAATAGTGACTTAACCACAGCCGTCAGATCAAGATGTGATCTGCACCGTTGATCCAACTCCATTTCAGAGTTTTGCGGATCGAGAGTTGGAGATGTCAAAGAATAATAACCACAGGAATCCCAAAATCGCGATATGTGATATTGCAATTTAATCGCAGTCGTCAGATCAAGATGTGATCTGGATCGTCGATCCGACTCACATCAACAAACCACGTTAGCTAGGAACACATGGCACAACCAGGTAATGACAAGTGTCAGACTGATTCAACATTTCAAGCACATGTAAGTCACGAATCAAGGTGACACATGGTAGGTATTCGACATGTGTGACATCAGCAGGTTTACACCACTTTGGAGTTTCAGAAATCGGGAGATAGAGATGTCAAGAAACTCTCAGCATCAGGAGTCCCAAAATGCCGAATTGCGAAACGCCGAAATCTCGTCAACCGTCCATCTCTGGGGGTTATGTGGACCATTGATCTGAATCCCTTTTGGATTTTCATGGATCGGGAGTTGGAAGCATCAAGAACATTCATCACAGGAATATCGAAATCGCGATATGTGAAATCAAAAAATGATCTGAGCTGTCAGATCAAGTGTTGATCAGGACCGTTGATCCCACGCCATTTCAGGGTATCGGGGATCGTGACTTGGAGAGTCGAGATGTCTCATCTCCAGACTCACGAAATGTGAAATCATGAAAGCACCTTATGCATAAGGCTGTGGTCATAGCCCTTGGTCACATCAACAAGAGATGGAGGAAAGAGCTAGAGAAACCAAGCTCCGATTTGGGGATCGCGAATGGGAATGTCGAGATGCATGGTCATAAGAATGTCGAATTACCGAATGCCAAAATGCCAAAATGAATGCAAAATCCCATGGAATCAATTCAACAGTGTAGGTGAATTAGAACAAGATCAGAGGGCTACTGTAGCACGTCACAGTATAACTACTAGAAATCATTGATGGTCTCTGCGAGAGAATTCGAAGAGACCTCTGTGTGATCACCAGAGAAGATGAAGAGTGTTTAAGCTTCGTCGAGTGAAGCAAGATGATGGTTAGGGGGATTGACAGATGGATGAGCGTTGAAGCCTGTAACTGAAACAAAAGGCATAATCTTGACTGTGCCAGAGAAGATGAGGAGTCTCAACTGCCAGAGAGGCTGAGAATTCTTAGCAAATCACCCAATGATGCTGAACGCGTGGCTGTAACCACCAGAGAATTTGAAGAGTTGTGATGATCAAGAAAAGCACTCTAGATGTGCAGTAGATTGGGCACGGTGTGAGCATGTAGTGGCATGGAAAATATTGCATGCACAACGAGCACATGTACTATAAGAATGTTGAACAAAGAAGAGAGTGGGGTTGTTGTCGTGGGGAGGATTCATGTGTGAGCAAGGAGGCAGAGAGCAGGAGCAGAGATGCACGCTAGAGGAAGGTGGCATCAAAGGGATATGGTGTATAGAGTATAAAAGGAAGAATAACAGAAAGTGCAAGGGGCGTGCAGAAGACATTGATGCAAACAGGGCAGAGCAGTGTAACAGAACAACAACAGGGCTGGTAAGCCATTGAATAATTTTATATCACTGTAATAAGTTTCAGTAACAAATAATTTATTATTCAGGGTGGTTGGGAGGTGTTAGGGAGGACTGGTGTCCTCAAAGGTTCAAGTGGGTGCTTGAACACGGGAAGTTGGTGCTTCCTTTTAGTTGGTGCTAGAGAAACCAGGGAGTTGGTGCTTCCTTCTAGTTGGTGCTAGAGAAACCAGGGGGTTGGTGCTTCCTTCTAGTGGGTGCTAGAGAAAACAGAGAGTTGGTGCCCTCAGTAAGTTGCAACTTGCAAAAATAGAGGTTGTAGCCTCACAATGAGTTGGTGCTCATATGTATGATAATGTAAAGAATGTAGATAATACTTATCATATAAAGAAAAAGAGGTTTTTACCTTTTATGGTTTTCCTCGGGAATTATCTGTCTCTGTCTTTCTCATATATGTGACTGATGTTGAATGTGCCTTTGTTTAATTCTCTGCATTATTGTGATCATCATTGAGTGCCTTGTAAAGATTTCAAAAGAATCATAATTGTTTAAGCACGGTAACAACTCATTCACCCCCCCTCTTAGTTTTCCAACACCTCGCGTAGTCCACCATCCTAAATGTGATGAAGATTACACATTTTTTAAGGCACCAGAAGGTTATAGCATGTGTCAAGATCCTGCTATCATGCTACCATGACTGCTATCTATGGCTAGACAGACGCATCACAGTCAGTCTAATGTTGATCCATAGGATCACCAAATTGAGCATGCAGGGACCTGACCCACAGAGGATTAAAGACACATATGGTGATGTAGAAAAGGGGATGCAAGGATACAAGTTAGCTTCCATACAAAATTGCATAGTGCACCTAGCCATCCAGTTGATCGCAGGAAAGATGGTGAGAAAAAACCGAGCTATGCAAGTCATGGGGTTCATTGTTGACCTCGCTGGAAAATGTGTAGAAGGACTCCAAATGAACTAGGCAAAGTACTTATTCAACTAAATTGAATTGGATTGCTGCAAAGCTCAGGATCAGGGCTACTAGTTCCATTTTAGCTGGTTTTTGATCCTCATAGTGTTTACTACTTGGGAGATGCCGGAAGATGCGACCTTCCCGGACATTGAGTCATTTGAGCCACTCACTACGAAGTTCACCACACTCTAGTACTCGAGCGATATGGGAAAACAATGGCAGTCGAATGCGGTATTCCACACATATTATCTCCAGTTGAAGAGGGATATTAGGGTTTTCCCTCATATGACGTTGAACACCCTGCACCGATTCAGATCCCTCATGAAGTTCTGTGCAGATTGACACTTTATTTATATCACTACACGCACAGACGAGCATAAAGAAGATATCCAGTCATACTATAAGCTCACAGAGGAGGACCTCGAAGAGATAACTAAGGACTGGCCGACAGAACTCCTTATCCCTGCTGACCCCATAGAAATTTCTGATACTGAACTAATTGGCAGCTTGGAGGCCACTCATGAAGAACGCGACACACCTGGAACCAGCAGAAGGAAGAAGACCGAAGAGGTACAAAACCTGAGCAGCGCATCAGAAGAAACCGCTTCAAAATCACCAGGACGAGGAGGTGATGATGAAGTAGATAAAGAATAGACCAATGGAAAAGAATATCAGCAGAAGCAAGGTGAAGTAAAACTGCATAGGGATCTTATTGATGAGGTTGATCCCTCTAAGAAAAGGAAGGTTTTCCCCATGAAAACTACTTCCCGGAAGAAATCCAAAGCCACTAGGACTAAGCTGTACACTATGCTCACTTTTTATGACTTTGAATTCATCATCGCAGTCATATCAGACGCTTCACAGGATATTATGCAGAACACTGAAGCCAATAAAACATCTATGTATGATAGGATTGAGACAAAACTCAGAGGGGTACAACATGCCCTTCACTCCAGTCGTGCAGTATCCACTGCACCTTCACCATTGGAATATCCAGAGATGGGGGATGAACCCACCCAACTCCGTAGAATAGCTGATGTGATCGAAGCTTACCTTCGTCGAGTGCAAGAAGAAAAAGAATAGGCTACAGTGGCGCTAAAGAAATCACAAGAGAAAATGGTAGAGCAACGTCGAGTTGTGCAATAGGAGAATAATGACCTCCACACCAAGTTCGAAGAGGAGAGAGTGCAGGTCAAGCAAGAGAAAGAGCAGTTTCTCATAGATAAACTTAGATTCAAAGAAGCAGTCGAGAGAGCACTTCGCTCTGTGACAGGCTTAGATAAAAAGGAAAAAGAACTAGTAGAGAAGCAAGTAGCGCAGCTAGCGGAAGCTATCCAACAACTTCAACAAAGAATCATAGACCTAGAGATACGAAGAGTTCAAATTACTACGTAGGACGTGCGAGATCAAAGAGAATCTACTGCCCGAAGTGCAGTTGAGAGGATCAGAGCATTCGCTCTGGAATGTAAACAACTTTGCAATAGAAGTGCACAAACCTACGAGGGACTTACTAAAGACCCAGAACTAAAGGCACTGGAGTCATAGCTCCAGGAGGCAAAGCAGCAAGCATTAACAGTACATGCACAGTTGAAGGTCTTGTCAGGAGTTGAAAGGATGAAGTGATCCTAGGAATGGCGCATTGCTCAATAGTAGGTCCACACCATATAGAGAAAAGTCATGGAAGTGACACAGAGGCTCCAACCAATCCAGGACGAAGCGTGCCAACTGTTTGAGGAGATTGAAGGCTGAGGAGTAGAGCTGGAACAAGTAGTCACTGCAATCAAACAATGCTTAGAGGGACATTTCAATGAAGTAGTTATCCAAGAGTTCTCCAAGCAGGAGGCCTTGGTGCAACAACAGGTCGAAGAAGCTCGAGCCAAGCTCGAGGATTTTGAAGCAGAGCTACCCAAACCAAAGTGACTCGGGATGAGTCACAGGTGAGTGTTGGGGGCCTATTAGCCCTTGACAAAGTTTTGAGGATGCTTGGTCATGTTTAACCTATTTTGGGACTTTGATAGGTTGTTGAAGGCAAAGTGCAAGTCGAAGCGGAGATCGCGGGATCTTGACCTCTTGTTTAGGGATTTTTGGGTTTTGGGATTATGTAACGAGTATGGGGATGTCAGCCCATGGGTTTACCCATGTTTAGGCCCATTTTGTAATGTATACATAGAAATCTAGGCGATGTAAGTAAAAGAATCACAAGTGTGTGATGCTAACTGCTAAGTGCATGATGCTAACTGCTAAGTGCAAGTAATAGTTGTACATGTTTTGTGCATGCTATGTGAGACTTGCAAGAATAAGTGAAAGCGATTGTAAGAGATTGAGAAAAGTCTTTGTGCTATAACTAGCTCAGGGATTAGGATCTGGCAAGGTGCGCATAGATCTCATGTCCTATGCGGAGTAGGATTTTGTGGCTCTATGCATGTAAGAAGATTGAAAAAAGATAATAAAGAAGACAAAGAGTTGGTGGGTGTAGCCCCAGGCTCGAGTTGAACCACGTATATCCTGTGTTGCTATGCTTTGTGCGATGTATTGATGTGTTATGTTTTTAATTTATTAGTTCTTTGATGTAAGATGAATGATAGATAGATCTGCGATGCTTTGTTCTTAATAATATGGATGAATTCTAGATCTAACCTATGTGAATGTGCTTAGTACTTGAATATACTAGATCTGGGTGAATAATGTGAGGATTTGTGTTAGGGTTTTATCTGCGAAGTAGATACTGGTTAAATACTGATGAACTGTAACTGCTAAGTGCTTTGATAGAATATTTTAATCATAGATCTATGTCCCAGCTCAGGTTGCAGACACTGGAGTCCTGCAACCACCCCTGCCTCTACCTCGAGTGAGACTTCATCTGCTTCGCAAGTGTTTCTGAAAGGGCCGGTAGTTAGGGATTTTTTGGTGTGTTCTTGAGCATTGAACCCTGGGTATACCCTTGTGCCAACATCTACTCAGCATAACTCAGGACCTTCACCTCAGGCTTTAGTGCTGCTGATTTAATTTCAACTGCTTCAATAGAAAAATAAAATGGTTATGTACAATGAATGAAAAGGGTGATGGTTCCTTTAAATGATATAATGTTTGAGGAACCTTCCATTCATAGGTCCTCCTCCAATGATATATCCATTACTTTCATGTATCAGATAGGCATTATTCCCATGGTACGCCACAATTTTGAAAGGTCCCAGCCATAAATCGTCAAATTTCCCATGCTTTCCCTTGTCTTTATTTCTAGCATCCCATCTCAATACCAAGTTTCCCACTTTGAAATCATCCTCTTTCGTATGCCTGTCAAAATCCTTTTTAATCTTTTCTTGGTGCAACTGAGCATTGTTAAAGTCTTTTTCTCTTGTTTGTTGGACATTGATCAGTTCATCTTTGCTTCTTCGAGTGGCATCTCTTTCAGCATCTCGCTCCTCTAACAACCTCATCACTGGAAACCCTAATGTAGTAGGAAAAATTGCTTCTATGCCATAAACAATCTAGAAGGGAGAAGTGGCAATAGATCTTTTTGGAGTGATCCTGTCAGCCCATAGTGCATGGATGAGCTTTTTGTGCCAAGATTTTTTGTTATCTTACAACAACTTTTTGATAATTATGGTTAAGCTCTTATTGGATGACTCAACCAACCCATTTCCTTGAGGGTAATAAGAAGTGGAGTGGCCAAGAGTTATGTTGTATTCACTGCAAAATTTCTCCATCCTTTTGGACTTAAATGCTACTGCATTGTCTGTAATGATTTTGATTGGACACCCAAACCTGGACAAAATATTGTCTTCCAAAAAAATGGATGATAACAACATTTGTGGACTGCCTGGTGGGAACTGCCTCAATCCACTTAGTGAAGTAATTTGTGGCTGTCAAAATCCACTTGTGCTAATATGAGGATTGTGGATTAATTTATCGTATGAAATCAAGGCCCCATTGTCTAAAGGGTGCTTCAATAGAGATGGGTTTCAAGGGTAAAGGCTGCAATTTTCTTTTCCCATAAAAAATTTGGCATTCATGACATCTTGAAACCTCTTTGTAGACATCATAAAAAATTCTAGGCCAATAGAACCCAACCCTCAATATCTTGTGCACAATATTTTTCCAATACTTGTTTCCTCCACAATCACCCTTATGAAATTCTTTGATGGTCCTCTCTGCTTCTTCCTCTAGCAAACTACTCAACAAGATTCCCCTTGGAGCCTTCCAATATAGAGATTTATTTACCATCCAAAACTTTGTTGCATTCATCTTTAAGAACTTGGCCTTGGTCTTACTCAATTCATGAGGAGCCTACAAATTTCTCAACACAGAAATGATATTTGCATACCATGGGGAGTCAAGGAATCTTTGGGATATCTAGGGGACTCTTTCTCCTTCTGAATTTGTTGACAAGTCAGCAATGAAATTTATTCCCAAGAGCTCACAATTTGTCTGTTCCATAAGCTTTGAAAGTCCCTGCCCCTTGATCAACTTTGTAGGTTTGATCTCAAGGTCATATTCCAACAACATAACTATCCACTTTCCTCTTTTTCCCTCATGGTCAGGCTAAGTTAAAATGTCTTTCACATGACAGTTGGGCACACAAGCAGTGGTATGAGAATGCAATATATAAACTCTAAACTCATTTAGTGCCTTAACTAATTCATATGCCTGCGTTTCTATGATATCATACTTCAATGGGGCATCCCTCAATGTCTTGTTATACTATGTTATAGGCTTCTCAAAATTTTTCTCATCCTTCTATAGAAAAAGACCATCAATGGTGTTCTCTAAGGCAAAGGATAACATTGTAAAGTCTTTTTCAAAGTTAGGAATGGCCAGTACTGGGGCCTTGTTCAATACCACTTTAATGTCTTAAAAGGATTTCCTGGCTTCTGGGTTCCATTTTATCTCATTTCCTTTCTTGAGCATGTTGGTGATGTACTTTATGATTTCAACCATGTTAGGGATGAATCTCCTTAGAAAATTTACTTTCCCAAGGAAAGATTGCACTTTTTTTGCTTCTGGGTGTGCCAATTTTTCAGATCCCCTCAACCTTGTTGGGATCTATCATTATCCCCTCCTTTGAAATAATGTGTCCCAGTAGCTTCCCTTCTTCCATGCCAAAATTTGATTTCTTGGGGTTCAATGAAATGCCAAACTTTCTACACTTCTGAAAATCCCTTCTTAAATGCTTGAGATGTTCTTCATTAGAAAATAAGTACATAGTGATATCATCTAAGTAGATAACAATGAATTTGTATTTCTCATCAACAAAATCTATGTCCATATCTCTCTGAAATGTTTCCCCTGCATTCATGAGCCCAAAAGGCATCTTGTCATACATGAATGTACACCATGGTGTTGCGAATGTTGTCTTTTCGTGATCATCAGGGTGCACCATGATCTGATTGTACCTAGAGAAACCATCCAACATTGACATTTTCTAAGAACCTAACATTTTCTGTAGAATGTGATCCATATTAGGAAGTGGGTAGTTATCCTTGAGAGACACCATGTTCATATTTCTAAAGTCCACACACAACCTGATCTCTCCACTCTTCTTTCAGACGGGCACCGGATTTTCCACCCATTTAGAAAACCTCAGGGATATTATGGTCTTGGCTTCGAAGAGATTCTTTATCTCTTTATTGATCAAGGGAAGAAACAAAGGATTTATCCTTCTTAATTTATGTTTGAAAGGTTTATGATCTTCTTTGATTGGGATCACATGTTGAATTACCTTGGTGTCATAAACTTTTAGATCTTCATGGCTCCAGGGAAAAAACATCAGGGAATTATTTCATTAAATTGATATATATCTGCTTGACTTCTAGGCTGAGTGTTTTGGACAACTTAATTATCTTGGGATCTTCCTGAGTCCCAATGTTGAAATCTTAAACATCCCCTTCATTTACTATAATTTTGGGACTCCTGGCCACATCATTGTTATCAAATACTTTCTCCAATGGGACCAGGCCCTTGGGAATGATGTTACTCTTCAACTACACTATATCTCTACTAACGATATGATTTTTGAAGTAACCATCCTTTGTGAACACAACTGCATCCACCTCTTCATCACATTATTCTTCATCAATATTCAAATTCTCAAATCCATCTTCCATTTTGAGGAAACTTTCTATTTGTTTATCATCTTCAAAAACCTGCCAGTACTTAATATTATTAGGCACTCTTGGTCTGTGCTTGATCTCAACTGCATATCCCCTACTAGGAAATATTGGAATTTTGAAAACTTAAGCTGAAGTAGCAAGAGCATCAACAATCTAATTCTGACCCCTTGGAATTGCTAAGAGGCTATATTCTGAAAATTCTTCAAGAAGGTCAAGTATTGTGTTTTTGTATGCTCTTAATCTGGGGTGCTTGGCTTGATATATTACCTTTACCAGATTTATGATCAACTCAGAATCCCCATGAACAACTATTCTCTTAGCACCCATTTCTTTTAAAGCCTTCAATCCTAACACCAATGCCTCATATTCAACCCTGTTGTTTGTGCAATAAAAATCCATCTTATAAGTGCATAATTTTGTAGCCAATCTAGGGGGGTTAATCCACACACCAGCTCATGCCCCCTCTCTGGTTATATCTCCATCGAAGCTCATGCTACACATCTCATTTTCAACACTTTCTTGCTACTTTGAAAACTTCTCAATGTGTTGATCAGATTTATCTTTGAGATCCATATCAATATATGGCCCTTTCTCTTCTAAACATAGCTCATTGAAGAAAATGGAACACCCCAACTCAGTCTCCACATAGTAGATGGGATGGTTATTTGGTTGTGCCTTGTTATTGACCATGTATTTGAGAAAAATCTCTTTGTACAATCTCCTATCTTGGCCAAAGACATGGATGGTGGCATTTGACATATCCATCTGAAGAGTTCCCTTCAACTTTGCAGCCCATGACCTGGATAACAACATGCCAAAATTTGGGGGAATATCAACAACCACTATATCCATGACCATATTGTTTATTGTGATTTGAGACAAAGACACCACCATATATTTGATTAGGCCTAAGCACTTCACCTTCCTTGAATCAAAGGAGAAAATATCTTTGTAAGTCCTTGTGATTTCAAGGCCCAATTGGTCCATGACCACCTTGGGCATCAGGTTATGGGATGCTCCTGAATCCAACATGGAATTTTGAAGAGTCATATCATGGATCTTCATGCTGACATAGAAAGGGGGGACCTCTTCAACATCACTATTTTCCTCCACATGTTGGCCAAATAATATGGCAGGATGATCATCTTGTATGTTCAAAGTGTCAGAAGTTTCTTCCATCTTAAGCATCTTGATGATGTGATTTCTATATTCACTGTTCTTGATCAATTCATTGAATGGTACAGAAATTTTAATCTTGGCCATCTCACTTTCAAAATTACAGAAGGATTAGGTTTTCTCTACCTCTTTGGTGACTGTCTCCTTTTTTGTTTCAGGTACCTTTTTCTGGGATTCTTCCTTCTTATTTCCTTTGTCCACAACATCTTTTGCAACAGAGTTCTTTTTGGGCTAACTTGAAGAAGGTATGTTATTTTGAGATTCTTTGGTAGGATTTCCCTTTGGAGAAATCCCCTTTGGAGGGTTTGTAGGCGCTTTCTGGTTTCGAAGATTATATTGTCTCTGGAATTGCATGATGGCATTCTACAACCCTGTCTGGTAATATTCTCTTTCTACTAACAACCTCTCATCATTTTCCTACATGAATATTTTGTTAGCATACATGAACTGGTCATGCTCCTCTTTAGTGAAAAATACCTATGTCTCATCACCATCACAACAATGCATAATGTCTTGAAAATTGTCAACATAATTCTAATTTATAGAGCTATTTTGAAAATGAGTTCTTATTTGTTGATCCCCCTGATTCCTCTGATCTCTTTGTCTAATTTGTGGGACTGTTGGTCTTCTCTGATTTCTGGGTGGAACATCAGTCTGTTCTCTGGTGTTAGGCTTATTATATAAATCCTTTCTCTCCATCATTTTATCCATAGTTTGCATCATTGTTTCAAACATTTCTTATGATGTTTGTGAGGTTGAAGGTTGTTCCTTATCTTGAACTTTGTTCATGTCCCTGTCAGAGTTAGATTTGATCTTTATTGAGGCCATTAGATTCACTTCCACTTCTATTGCATCATTCATCATGTCATCTAATGAAGTGGATCTTCTTTCCCTCAACAACAAAGAAAAATCACTTTCAAAGGAATCAACATATCTGAGTTGGGCATCTTTAGGGGGGAGGGTTTACCTCAGTAGGAATTAGATTATAGACCTTTATAAATCTGGAAACTCCTACACTATTTCATTAGGTGACCTCTTCATGTTGTTATACCTAGTTAAAAAATGAAGGGGATTTTTCTTGTCGCCCCACTTTGTAAGAAACTTGGTTTCAAAGGCTTCAAAATTTATGATACTAGTTGATGGGAGAGCTCTGAACCACTTTATGACTTCTCGTGCAAGACTTTGTGCAAACAACCTCATTTTTGCATCCTCAAAATCTACTTCTTATAATTCTATAAAATCATTGAACTAGTCTAGATGCTTCTGGGCTAACACATTGCCTTCAACATCATACAGCTTAATCCTTAGATTATACTCCTGGGGAAAATCATGTAACTGAGCAGGGAGTACAAGAGGGGAAAACCTAACTATCATGGTTGTTGTCAAGACTTGAATTGACTATTTTTTTTTAGAATGGATCATAATAGGTTTGGTAGAGGTAGATAAAATTAAATCTTTGAACCTCTTCTCGTCAAATATGACCTCATTCAAACAAGATTCAGATTTAGTTATGAACAGAGTTTACTCAAATTTCACATCAAACTCAAGATCTTCAATGCTTGTTACTCCATATTTGGGAAAGGATAGATATCTGTCTAAACGCAAAGCTATCATTATTGGCCTTTCTTTTCTTTTGTGTACAAGTTTCTCAATATTAGACACAAGGATTGCAACTTATGGGTCTGGGTTTCTCCTAGTGTGAATGATGGGCATTCTATATGCACTAAATCCCTCAATTAAATTGTCAACCTGGGGTAAGTAAACTTAGAGTTGTAGCACTATATATGCCAAGGCATAAAACCTAGAGGAAGTATGATCTAACTAAGGATATGGTCTATCTAAGGGTTAATATACTTAAGCAAAGACTATCAATGAACAAACCCTATTGAATAACTTGAACTATTTACCCTAAGAAACTTTAAACAATGGATCGATGGAATTTTTATAAAGACGCATATCAAAACCCTACTTTGAACAAGTTAACCTATTTAATCTAATGAGAAAAAGAAAGTGATCTATTCAATATATTCAATTTAATGAGCAACAACAACAACAAATTAATCTATTCAATCTAATGAGAATCAGCAAGTAAGAAATCAAACAATCAGACAACTAACCTATTAAAACTTCTTTAGTAAGTAAACTAATAAAAACTACTCAACAAGTAACTAATCAAAACTATTCAGAAAGTAAACTCTGTTCTTAAGATAAAACCCATAATCATTTCTCATCTTCAAATGGGAATATTAGCCTACTTAATTTAAAGCATCATGACAGTATTCAAAGATTAATCAACAACTATCCTTAATCTACAATAACAAGAAACTTCAAAGATGATGATTATGTCTCTAGTGCCTTATGACATCACAATGGAATCTAACGATTAGTGATAGCTCAAGAGGAATAAATTCAATATTAACTTCTATAGAGAAATGAAAAGTATGAATCAAGCAATCTAACGAGAGCTTAGCCATCATAGAAGAAATAACAACTATCTTGAAAATCCATGTGATCTCTCAATTCATGCATCAATCATTGATGATAAGAAAACACTCTTCTACTAATTTTAAATGCACTCTTATATTAACTCAAGTAAATTTGAAAGATTACAAAGTTATGATTAAAAGCTTAATTCAAATTCAAACCTCTAATTAAAATTGTAATTCAAATCTAAAACTAGAACTTCATAAATTAAACTAAGCTAATCCTATCTTTAAAAACTCGGATTGCAAATTAAAATGCTTGTAAAAACATAATGAAAAAATCTACTTCTATCTCAGCATACTACAACAAGATTGTTAAGAAAAATAGATTCAGGAAAGCATAACTGAAATGAGAATTAAATTAACAAAACTCGCAACTATTAATCCATCAAAACTTGTAAAAGAAACTATGTACTTTGTGTTGACTAATATTCTGTTCTAACTACTACGTTTTAACCTGCAGAAATTCAATTTAACATTTTAACACAAAAACAAGGTTAGTATCTTGCAAGCCATTCACTAACAAATAAAAGACACGGCATAATAGATAGCTATCTCCTACAAGCAACCTGCAAAAGGGGAATTAAACAATTAAATGATGAACAACAAACACACAACATTTAAAATGAAAAAACACATGTAACAAGAAATGAAGTAAATGATAACTATACAACTGAAAGATGAAATCTATCTATCTAAGTATTCACCCATACCACTGGTGGGCCCCCTAGAAGGTCATGGATACTCTTCAATAGAAAATTGCAAGCTTACTCAACATGGTTCTGGCATTAAATTAAAAAATGTAGTCTAGCACAAGTTTGCAGAAATGTTCAAGTTACACAACGAAAATCGATTCTAACCATTCTTAACATCTAGTCTAGCCACTATTGTGGTATTTATAATGATTACAATTCGAGAGGTCGCCCACTGGAAGGGTCGAACTCCTCTAAAAATGGTAAATTCCATTAAATTGGCGCTAATAGCCTTTATCTTCTAGAAACTAAACGAGCCACTCAACGATTAGCATAACTGCTTAATCTAAGATGTCAAGATCTCAGTAGTTGGAGGCCACAAGCGGAAACAAAACCCAGGTCACCGATTCTCCCAACACAAGCTGCCAATATAACAACCGCCAACTTGCCTATGCTCCAAGTGCAGGATGCAATGTCAGATGAAGTATCGGATCAGGTGTTGGATGAAGTGTCGAATGTGATACCAGATGGAAAATTGCATTGTGAATTCATCCTGTGACACACATATTGTTCATTATATTCTTTTAAACATTAAATCAAATCGAATTTAACTTGAAACCATTACAAAACATCAATTGCACATACTTGGTATGAAGCTATGACGAATTGATATAAAATCCTTCAAAAACTTCTTCAAAATGGTTATTAATACATATAATACCAGTACAAAAAGGATTCAATGATCATCATAAAACAACCAAATCACGAGCCCAACAGTAGCCCCACACCTAAGATTTTGTAGGTCCCACTGCAAACAAAAATGAATTGCCCATATGACTAGACTTGTTGAGAAGGGGATGGATTGGCTCTAAATCTTCTTGCCCTGAAGACTTTGTCTTGCCCCTCTTGTGGTGTTTCAATTGTGCATGAAGGATACGATTTTTGTTGGTCATTTGATCAACCAATCGTTGGAGGGAATTCACCTTTGCTTGTAATACTACATTATCGTGGTGGAGATGCCTATCCATGGTCTTCCTCTCTTCCAACTATTGCAATAGTTGAACATTTTTCTGTTGTAATTTTTCAATGGCTGGAGTATGATCGGATATCTCATAGGAGGGCTTGGATCCCTTGAAGGATGTATAGAGTCTATCATTTTTGGGATCTGGTGTAGGTATCTGTGAGGTAGGAGTAACAGGGGGTTTATGAGGGGAAATGGGTTCAGATTTTGTTTCTCTATCAGGCTCCAATTCTTCTACAGAAACTTCCCTAAGTCTTTTATGGGGGCTTTTGAGATTGGAAGATACTTGGATATGGTATGAAGTTCCTGGGTGTTTTACATTAGGCTTCCCACTTGCGTTCCAGGTACTTTTTTGAAAATATCCTCCTTTGAACCGATTGGCTCCCCTCCTATTTGTAGGGACTACAGGGAAATCTTGTTGAATTGCCTCCTGTAACTTTTTGGGTGTAGGATCAATAGATGTTGAGGGCATTGGAGAGTTATCAATAGGATTTTTAGTCTTTTTGCCCGATGAGGCTGCAAGGGTATCAACACGTTTCTTGGTCTTTTGTTCCAATAGAGGGATAAATTGAGTAGGAGGGTTTGGATTCTCTGGAGAATGGGGTTTGGGTCGAGTAACAATCCCTAGATAAAGTGTTTTCTTGTTGGTCTTGATTGTGAGATGAGGGTTTGAAAATTGATAAATGAATTCATCCCATGTCTTCCCTTGTTTTTCCACCTCGGCTATGACAAGTAATTTGATGAGGCCATGGTGGAATAGGTTGTTATGAGGATTGGCCACATTCTTTTGTACTTGTGAAGACATCTTCTCAAGACTTTTCAAGAAGTAAAAAGGGAAATTCAATGGATTATTGAATTGGAAATGAGCTAATAATCAGAAATGGCAAGATTTAAAAACATAATATCTACCTTCACAAGTGATAATTGTGGTGATGATTATCAGGGAATTAATTAGCTCATCTTTAATCCACTCTTTGGAGTATCCCTTAGCTACAGAAACATTCTAAAACTTAGGCTTGAAGACTCTATTGTAGCTTGATCATGGAAACTGGTGGTATTTGAACCAGCAATCTCTGACTCTTGGAATATTTGTGGCTGAGGTAATTCGAAGAGTATCTTTTAGAGGCAATCATAATGATGATAGAATTGGATCAATTTCCAAGTATTCGACTTGGACATTTGATCATAAAAACGTGTTTAAAATTGTATCATTTATCTCTCAATTGCCATTTAACTATCTCATCATACAACTGAACAACCAAATAAATATAAAACTATCCCTGGTTACCTAAAATCATGGTCATTTACTATGTGTGTGCACCTCATCTGATCCTTCATATGGGGTGTCATCCAGTTGTCCATATGGCACCCCATATGGTCTTTTATATGGCACTCCATATGGTATTCCTGTGTGAAATGAAATTTGTCCATCCTGTACTGGATGTTTTATCCATAGCACTCAGTCTTAAACACTTTTTACAGTCATAGTGAACAGGAGAAGAGACAGGATAAGAGTGTTTCATTATTACTTGTTTTTCCATCGTGCTCACACATCATAAAAAATCGTTCCTCTATCTCACATATTATAAGGCATGTAATCATAGTTTGTAATGAACAATTTCTAGAGAAAAAACAATTAAGTGGTATGTCGAAGAAATATACAATAGGTTTATAACACAGAGTGAGCATTTCAATAAAAAATAACTTTTTATATAATAGCCCATATCGTGAAAACAATAT
>JASDQU010752106.1:40419-59608 GCA_032191745.1 Picea mariana
AAATAAGAGGCAAGGCTCTCTCATTTAAGACACACTTGAGAATATTGCATACCTATAGGTGTCTGAGGTAACCAAAGGATATATAAGTTGAATTTCTGAGGAAAGTAAAGAAAAGAAGGCTGGAATTCAAGGAAGGATAAATTCTTTTGATGATGCTTTCTAAGGTATGTGTTTTTCAGGTCATCTCACCATTTTCGCAATAAATTTTTTTCTAGAATGCTTCAAACCATGAAATTTCTATTCCCTTGAGGAAAAATATCAAAGTATATTTGGTAAAAAATTTATCTTGTGGGTCATTGTATTAGTTACACTCCGTGGAAAATAGGGTTTGTGGCTATTCCTAAAACTAGTCAAAAACAGGTGTTTCGGGTAAAAACGTTACAACTTCTTCATAAAAGATCCAAAATAATTAATATGAAATGTGATGGTTAGATTACAGTCTCTAGTATTCTATGTAATATTTTCATATCAATTCAGAAAATATTATGTGTGGGGCACACTCTAGAATAAGCCAGAATTCAGCAAGGTGTGCCATTTTTGCCACAGCTCCTTTTCTGAGAGGTTCCAAGTAGTGAAACCTGGAGGTATTGCATAAAACACACTAAATAACACTATGTATCAGTTTCAGATATTCATTCATTTTAATTACAAAGTTATGATTATTTCAAGTTAGGGTTGTTGACTAATACAAAACTAGTCTTGTGAGACTAAAGAAACGTTTGATGAAAATGCTAGTCTCTTGTTGTTTAAGTTAAGGAAGGTTTACAGGTATCTGATCATATAAGCTAGGTCTATTATAGATTTAAAAATCATATTTGGATGATGAAATTGATGAGGGATTTTGGTTGAGGTACAATTTGGGTACATGGTTGAGACAAGTAGTTTATGAGTTGTCACATACATGAGGTGTATAATTGATGATGTTGGTACATATTTATGAGTCATAGTTGGTGAGCACTTGACACATGATTGGTACATACTTGGTACATGGTTGGTTTCACTTTGTTATGGTATAGGTTGATTACAGATTGTTTGGTACAGGTTGGTGCATGGTTGATGCACTTTTTTATGGTACAGGTTGAGGTACAGGTTGATCATTCTACATCTACTTCATGGTAGTTGGACGGGAAAAGGATAGGTGGTTGTAGCCACCTTCCATTTTTATCCAGAGAACATAGGGGTTTGTAGCCTCCTTATGGTTGTAGCCAGAGAATTGGGAAGTTGGAGCTTCCCTTAGGTTGTATCTTGAGAAACTAGGGGGTTGGAGCCTCCTTCCAGTTGTAGCTAGAAAACAAAGGAAGTTGGTGCTTCCAATGAATGTAATTCTTCAAGACATATAATATAAAGCATTATGTGGTTTTCCCCCGATTTGGGTTTCCAAGTAAAGCATTGGTGTACTATGTATGTGTGTTATTTTTCATTTCTTATTGCTCATTATTGGATAATAATTCTACATTGATATAACACTTGGATTATTTGGAGAAAAAGGATTATAATTGTGCTATTACTGATTCAGCCAACCTCTCATTAATCCAATACCTTAACCGAAATCCCTCATCAATTTCATCGTCCAAATATGGTTTGTAACTCTGTAATAGACATGGTGTATATGATCACATACCTACAAACCTTCCTTAACTTTCACAACAAGAGAGTAGCATTTTCATCAAACTTTTCTTTCGTCTCACATGACTAGTTTGGAATTAGTGAACAACCTTAACTTGAAATAATCATAACTATGTACCTGTAATGAATAAAGATTTGAAAATAGTACACAATGTTATTTAGTTTGTTTTATGCAATTCCTCCTGGTGTTACTACTTGGAACCTCTCGGAAAAGGAGTTATAGAAAAATTGACATACCTTGCTAAATTCTGACTTATTCTAGAGACCGAACTTGTAGAGCGTGCCCCACACGGAATATTTGTTTAATGGATCGAAAACTATTACCCAGAATACTACATACTATACTCTAACCAACACATTTGGTCTTACTTAATTTGGATCTGTTATGAATAATTTATGACATTTTTACCTGTAACACTTGTTTTAGACTAGTTTCAAGACTAGCCACAAACCCTATTTTCCACGGAGTGTAACTCCCAATATACAACAACCCACAATATGAAAAATTTCACACAGATACCTGGATATGTTTCCTCAATTTCCTATCAATTTCACGGTCTAAATCATTCTATAAAAAAATTTATTGCGGAAATGGTGAGATGACTTTTAAATAACATACCTTAGAAAGCATCATCAAAAGAATTTATCCTCCCTTGAATTATGGCCTTCTTTTCTTCACCTTACCTCTGAAATTAGGCTTAGATATCCTTTGGTTACCTCAGTCACCTATATATATTCAATATTCTCAAGTGGTATGTAAAATGAGAGAGCCTTGCCTCCTATTTATACTCTCCAAGTAGCTTCCTTAGAAGCATCTTCTAGGTCACTTTGCCCACTTTCCTTATTTTAGGGTTAATCCACTTCTAAATTCTCCATTAAATTTATTATTCGAATAATTTATTTTGTATTAAATTTGAATTTTATTACACTCATCACTTCACTTTATTATTTACCTTCTAAAATCTTTTAAATCACTTTGACTACTTTGACCTTTTGGGGCTTCTAGATGACATATGAGGGTCCTCCAACTTCGTAAGGCCATAACTATAAAACCGTGAGGAGTTATGTGATGTTCCACATACCACCAGAAATGGTATGACATGTACTATTCATATAGAATATTCTTACTTGAAAATATATCAAAACTCATACCATTATCCATCAAACAAACTTGGGTCCGTTACCCAAACCTGGGTTCTCCAACTTCTCATGGCCATAACTCTCTAATCGTGAGGAGTTATGTGACGTTCCACATACCATTGAAAATGGAATGACATGTACTATCCATATATAATAGTATTAACTTCAAATATATTAAAACTCATACCATTATACATGAAACAACATTGGTTCCATTACCCAAACCTTTGTGCTACCGGAATTTGCTACCGGACTTTATTGAAGGGTTGACATCAATGAAAACCAACCTTAATCAACAATTAACCATGGTTGATGGAAAAAATAATCTTTAAGTCTTGAATATATGGTTGAAACAAATGTAAGTTTACTTTCATCTTTATCAAATCCAAGAAACACAACAGATTTATTTTTTCCCTTTGAATATGATCTAACATGCTCTATTGTGGTGGAAGAGTTATGTAGATGCACTGAGGATAGGAAAGAATCCCATGATTATGAAATGGGATGAATTCAAGGCATTATGGAAGTCACAATTTTATCCCATGGGCTATGAAGAGGAGAAACTTATAAAGTGGAAGTACCTTCAATAATAATAGGAACAAGGAATGAACGAATACTTCTGACTTTAAGAGGTAGGTCATCAAGTTGGGTATCTCTTTGGAAGAGTTGGGAGTGGTGGTGAAGTATCTTGGAGGACCTTTCAACCATATATAATTGTCATTTTAGCTTCTTGGTTTGAAAACCATAGTCAAGGTGATAAATAAGGAACTTTATATTGAGTTGGACTCCAAGAAGGGGAAAAAACACATGGTCCGAGAAGAAACCATCAAGAGAAGAGACAAGAATATGGTAGCCACAACCGAAAAAAGGAGGGATCCTAATAGGCATTGCAAGAATTTTAGTGTGGAAGGGAACATAGAAGAGAAGTGTTGGAAACTCCATCCAAGATTACATTAAAAGTGGTTAAAGTCTAAGGGGAAAGCAAAGGAATCTACCAAGAAAAAAGAAGAAGTGGTAGAAAGCACCTTTGATATGCATGAAGCCATATTTTGTACCACATTGCAATAGCCAAAGGTGAGTGGAGATAAACTATTTTGAATCAAATTTCAAGTGAAGAACTAGAAGTTAGATACTATGTTTGATTGTGGTTTTCAATTTAATTTGGTTTCTAAAACATTAGTTGATGAGCTTGCTATAGAAACTTATTATCTAGTGCAACCAAGTTCACAAGTACGGTTGCAAGGGAAAATTGTTATGAGAGTCACTCAAAGATGTAAAATCAAGTTTTCCATTAGTTCTATCTATTTTGATGAAGTAGAATGTGAAGTTACGTCATTAGACACCTATGGAGTGATATTTGGTAGCCCATACTTGTGGGATAGGGATGTTTCCTTATAAATGAGAGAAAACAAATGTTTCTTGGTCAATGGTGGCAATGAATACTTCATCAAAGAACATCACGAGAGAGAGAGAGAGAGAGAGAGAGAGAGAGAGAGAGAGAGAGAGAGAGAGAATAAGTCCTCTAGTAGAAAATAGGGCCAGACAAGCAAGAAACAATAAACCTTCATCAACAATAGAATGGTGGATATGGAAAGGTAAATGGAGGCCATGTGCTTATGTCTCCTTAATGATCCATCTTTTGGGGACCAAAATCCTACAAATGGGTATGTGTGATCTGAATTTGATCTTCACCAAACTTTGTAATAAGCACTTGGTTGTTTTACCTCTTGTAAATTTGTAATAAGAATGTAATTGTTTTTGTTTTATATTTTTTTGGAAAATTTGGAAGTGGAAATGAACCATTGTAATGTTTGGCCTTCCAAAGGCATACCATTAAAAAATGAATTTTGTAGTAGAGAAACAAGGGATATGCAAGGAGAACTTAGGAGGGTAGTAGCAGAAGTGAGAGATCGAAGAGGACAACCTAATTGAAGATCGATGACTGAAGGAGTCAAGGAACATGTCCACAATAATTGAAGGTGTATTTTAACCATGGCCACCTACAACTTGTATTGTTAGTGAGTAACAATACAAAAATATGTGTATATCTTATCCCTCTGTATTTATCTCTCGATCCTAATAAAATCTCCATTAAATGTTGAAATCTATGTGTAATTATTTCAACTATGTGGATCTAGTGTGGGTTCATCAATTTCTCGTGTGCTCAACACTATGTTCTATGGATGTTTTGGTTATGATACACAACAATATATGCATACTATAGTGAAGTGTCACTAAAGAATTTTTTTTGTAGTGGATTAATCGACTGAGGTTGATTTCTAGAGCCTCCTCATGTATGGTCGATTAAAAAACTAGTGGATAAGTGTTGTTACATAACACGATTCTTTAGACTTTAAGCATTCACTGGTGTTACACATTATTTTCATCATCCCTATGACCGTTAATTATGTACACCTATCCTTTGTCTTTAGAAGGATCAATGACCTAAATCCATGAAGAAAAATGAAGACACATTTTCCCAAAACGATGAAAATTGTATTTTCCTTTGTAAAAACCTTATAAAAAGGGATCTTCTCACCTTGATCAGTGTTAAGGGTGCGATGATTTAGGATTGATGCAAGTTGCACCACAGTGGCTTGTGACGTTGTCACAGTTTGCTCAGTATTAAGGGTGCGACGATCTTTTTTACGAAGAAAAAAAGCATCTTCTTGACGTTTCTAGAATAGAAGCTTCAAGGGTGAGGTGGCCTCAGATCGGTTTGGATCTGAGTCACATCCATGTTCTAGTGGGATCATCCTAACCTCCTCACCCTATCATTTTCATCTTATAAAAGGAGGAGATTTTTCATGGGGAAAGTTATCTTTTGGGTGAGCTTTTGGTATGGTTAGATAATTTTTGGAACTTCATCTTAGTTATAAATATTGAGCTAATGAGATATTAGTATATACAAGAGTTTGGAGTGTTTGGGCCTATGTTGGCTTTGAGTTTCACTTTGCCAAGTTGATATTGTGAGTGACTTTAAAATCTATAGTCTCATAATTCATGGAGCAGACGTGTGTGGGAAGCAAGGAACTGTTGGAAGGAACCTGACAACATCAAGGCATCTGGTTGTATCTTTCTTCCACAATATTTAATGTAGTAAATATTTCTTTCCCATAAAATTATTTTTATTTTTTTGTATGACTCCTTGATCACATACATAGGTTTTGTTAAGTATACGTTGTTGCTTTCACTTTGTTGGCTTATGACGTTTTACAGGTTTAGCATCCCATAATCCTTGGAATGGAGCGAGGATGACACTAGAGAGGAAAAATGCCATTTAAAAGGTATGTCATTTATCTCGTGTTAGTTAGTATGCTTGATAATTAAAACTTAGGGAAAGTTTTATATTTTGTCTTGTTTTGTTCTAGTTTCGGGATGAAACTAGAGAGATCTTTTTGTATCCACACTTACCGATTTGCCTAATAATAACTGGTATGTGTATAGACTTAATTAATTCTTTGGTGGATGTTATGGTTTTATTTAATGGTGTATATATTGGATTGTTGACTATTATATACATCAGACCATTGATGCATCATTGCGTGACTTGCAAGGTGTATGATAGACAATGTTTAGTAGATTGACAAGATTTCAACTTGTAGATCAAGAAATATTGTTGTGATTCTTGGAGATGTGTGCCTAGTCTTAAAGAGTGAATAGTGTGTCTTGGTGAGTGCATGAAAAACTAGCGGTCAAAGAGTCATCTAAATCCAACATTGTGTTATTGACCAACCTAGGTTAATTTTCATTCACTCGGATTTGAAATTTTTTATTCACTAAATGTACCTCTATCCATTGGTGACTATATGTATTTTAGGTGTTGTATGGATTTCCACATAATGAATTTAATTTCCTTATGCAACAGCCTCCTACCGGTGGTTATGGCAGTTATACTAGCATTTATGATGAATTCACACTATGGAAGATTTGAACCTCTATGCCACTGCATGTTGCAGTGGTTATTCATGGGGTAGGTATTGATGTTTTAACCAAATTGAAGTGTTTTGTAAGAATGATAGAACAATAGAAGTTACAAAATACTACAAGGTGCATAGTGAAGTAAGCCAAAAATCACTAAAAGATAATTGAATTTAGAATTGTAGAGACAATTGTAACTACGCAATAAGCATCTGTGTTGATGAAATGGATAGGTCATAGGCCCACCGTATAAGGTATAAACACTAGATATAACCTAGGAAATCCAATATGGGAGAAAATCTAGCTAGAAGGTGAGGTCTCTCTACTCTCTTTCCTTCAAATGCAAGTATAAAGAAAGAGGCACTCTCTATGGAGTTTCCTTTGACAATTTGGCCTATATGGATGCTACATAATCTCTCCTCCTCTATTATGTTGTCAAAATACCACTCTTGGGTGCTATGTTCATCTATGGAACAAATACAATGCTAAATAATGGTAACCCCTTCTCCTCCTAGCATACCGATATTTAACATAACTTGATAGCCATATAGGGGTAGGGTTTTTACTTCTCAACCATGAATTAGTGATAAGGATTGAACCTTCTAGAATATTATATGAATTCCACACTTGGCTAGCCTCATATGTTTGAGTAAGGGGGGGTTGACATGGAATCCACTTGTACCATGGTGTTCAATGTTTGTTACTTGGGCTGACCCAGGTTTTGATATCAAATAGGTTTCCAACAAAACCCTCAAAACTATCGGCCCTCCTGGTAAACCAGAAGGAAACGTTGCACACATATTGCACAGTGCAGTATCACCCAAGATAGATTTATGGGGGACTGCAATACTCATGTGTTTGTAGTCTAGGAAGGAGTGGGTATTGTTTTTGTATTCTCTCCTTTATACCACATCATCATTAATCACTTATCTACTTCTAGAATTCATTCATCATTAACTTATGCATGCATGATGTTACAACTAGTTTTGTTCATTCATTATTTAACTAATGATTAATATAATAGTAAAATAATTCAATAAAAACATATAGAACACAGTATTTTACCATGGTTCACCCCCTCTTGGGGATACGTCCACAGAGATCTGGCTCTTCTACTCTTTTATTCATTCTGCTGCAAAATATGCGTTGTGCACATTACATCTTCAAGATTACAATCAAAATGACGATAAGTACCCTCTGGGAGGATGAATACATCACACCAGGCTCCAAATCCTAAAACCTAACCCTCAAACACTATCTTATTCCACTCTACCACAATAACCATAGAAAAAATTACTACAATCAATATCTTATGAATGACAACCCTAACCTAGACCTCCTAGGTCTTTATTTATACTACTCTATCGACTTATAGTTGTTACAATATTGTCAAAAAATCTAACCCTAACATGGTTATAAATTCTTTCATGCGCACCATGATGTTTTTCCTCCTGCATGGTTCTTTTACTTCTTTTTTTGCATGCTTCTTTTTTGCCTCCTAAGGCATGCACTCCAAAAATAGACCTTATCTTCCAAAAATAGGTTTTCACCCCAAAGTTGATCCTTCTTTCCAAAATAGTCCTACACCAACAAGCCCCAAACACTAACATGTGGCTCATTCTGAGTCACTGAGGTGGTGCGCACTCCCTATACATCCTTCTCCAAGCTATGGAACTTTTCTTCTAGTTCCTTCGCTTTTTCTTTCACTTGTGTAGCTTTATCTGTTAACACCTCTACCATTTGTGTTGTTATCTATTCTTGTATTAGTGTTGCACTCTTTGTATGTGCATGCACCATCATTGTCTTCTCTTCCTCCAACTCTACAATTATATGTGTTTCTTTTTCCTAGAGGGGATCCAACTGGGCATGCCTTTCTTTCTTATTGATCTACACATTTTTTAATTATGTCTGCAAGGTCTTCATCTCATGCATGCCCTTCAAGAATTATATAATACTCATGGTTTTCTGTCATTGCTTCAATTACTACATTACAACACTGATATTCTCCAATTGATGGTCCAATAGTTGGACCTTTTCATCCTCTTTCAAAGTGGTCCAAATTTGTGCAGTTCTATCAAACAGTTCTGTGACTTCTTGGCTTCAGTTGCCATTTCATCTATCTAGAATGTTGTTTGTTGTTCTCTTTGCTCTTGGACCTCAGGAGGGGTTGTAGGATTAATTTTTTTCTTTCAACTTCTCTATCTCATTTCTATATCCTTCAATCGTGTGTGCAATGATATTTATCTTTTCATCTACACTTCTATTTGGTGTTTGTGCAATATCTGGAATGCGGATGTATATCGTTGTTAGCCCCTTCTCTATCTTGTCAATGCATTCCTTTTCCTCCTCCTTATATGAAGTCAATTGATCTCAATTGATCTGTAACATCTCTATGACCCCCCTACCAACTTCTAAGTTGGTGGCATCCACACATGCTCTGGATTGTAACTCCTGCATTACACTAGCCTGGAGTATGTATAGTGATTTTGTGGGTATTTGCACCATGACTACCTCAAAGTGGTATTTGTCCCTCATGGGTTTCTACCCTATATCCTAATTAACTATGAACATATAATGTGTGACTGTGAATGTGTCCCTACCCTGCACCATTATCTAAACTATATCATCTTTTTCTTTTTGCACAGGGGGTTGTTGTGTCTTGTCAGGTTGTTGAGTTGTGGAATGTTGTATTTTATGAGTTTGTAACTGCTGTAGATTATCATGGACTTCTATGAATTTGGACATGATCTCTTCCTTTGTGATTCTGTGGCGTGGACCACATAATCCCCCTATCCTTGACCTTGTCCACCACAAAATCAACATCATTCTCTGTCAAGGTGATGAATGGGCCCTCTTTGATGTATTTCATATTTTTGTGAATCTCCTCCATCTACATTGTGGTTATTTTTGTCTATGAGGGTTTCTCCCCACTCATCATCGCATGTCGCCCCTCCTCGTCGGCCTGAGATGTGCCTCCCTTCTTAGCATCTTGTTGAATGTCTGTCTTGGGAACTATTGTTGTCTTGATCCAGATTATTTTTGGAACAAAATGAAAGAAAATATATTACAATGAAATACACATAAATATTGCTAGAAACAAAGAAATACAACAATAAATGAGTTCTATTAATGAAATAAATGGACAAAGAATGTAAAAATACAGAGTGTCGGGCTCGCTAGAATGGTGGCATCTTTATCTCTGAGAAGAGATTTGACGGCTACACTCATTCGCAAGAAGATGAGTACAATGAGGCTCTGAAGGCCCTTTTACAATAAACATGAATGCCAAAATCCTATAAATCCAAAAACCTAACCATGGGAGATGAATCACCAAAATTCATGTGGGCCCCATTAGGGTAAGTTAGTACATCAACTTCCCGGGGTCGTAACTTTTGCATACGATCTTCATTTTAGGCGTGTGATAACCCATTGGAAAGGTATTTTAGAGAAATACACATTATGTTGTCGAACTATAATTTGATCAATAGTTTGAATGTGGAAAGCCCAAAAAATGTTGTTTAGGGCCTCAAAACAGCCCGAGAAGTACAAAAATATGTAATGAGATGAAAATTGTCAAAATAGGCCAGTTGGACTAGATGGGTGACCACCAATATCAACCTGGATGTAGTGTAGGGATTCAAGATAGCCTCAGAAGTGCATAACCCATAATTACAAAAAAGTGTCCACATCACAGAGAAACGTGTTGAACTGAAAACTGTCAAGCTTAGCCAGTTGGAATTAGGAATAGGCAGGTGGCCACCAATATCCACCTGGATCATGTCCTCCTTGGCCTCTTTGGAATTGTGTTGCTTCCAGATGCTTGAGTGCACGCTGCATCCTTCTGGGTGTTAGCATCTAGGCTACTTGTCTTTGTACAGGGGGCCTGCTTCGGCTTGCCCCTTGGGTTTGTCTCATGTCATCATTGTTGGCCTTGGTGTTGGTTTTTCTACTAGAACCTTCCACTATGCAAGCCAATCATTGATTATCCATTCAACCTCTTCCCTAGTGACACAATATTACATCTCCAACCATTTCTTCTTTGGATCCATTGCGGCCTGGATCCACATATGGTGCATGGATTCCTTAAACCAGGATATCCCTTCATATTCCTAGACCACTTCCACAGGAATGCACCACACATTGGTTGTGCATTGTTGTATATCTTCTAGAATCCTAGCGAACATTGTGTTATTCTCTTTCTATTTTTTGTGTCCTTGGCCTTCCATAGGGATTCATACCTGGTTGTGTAGCACTTCCCTTTCCTATACAGAAAAGATGAAAATATTGGCTCATGCCATCCTGCCAAGGCTATGAGGATAAGTAGCTAGGAATAATGGAACTCAGTTCCATTATCCTGCATGTCTCTACAGTCGATCAAGAATTGGTTCAGGAGGTAAGGTGCCCAACTGAACATCACCCCTTTCGTGCACTGCACGATTACTATGATGACTCCTGTTGGAGCCTCTTATTTTATGCAGTTCCTCAGTAGCTTGCAAGCCATGAGCTTGCTGGCGAACCTTGTCGTGTCATCCTTGATGTCTCTAAGAACAATTCCCATGTTCCCTCTGGTAGTACCAAATTGTTCCTTTACTATCTCAGTGATCTCCTTCTCACAGTTCTTTTGTCCAAGTACTCTTCTGGTTGTGTGCCCACTTTGGGTAATCTTGTAATTTAGGAAAGAAACTCCACATCGAGCTTTACTAGCCTATCCACCCAGAGAATGTCATCATGTAGCTAGGCTAGAAATTGTTAAAAACACAACCCAACATTTTTACCATTCCCAAAGTGTAGTATGTCCAAGAGGTTCATGATCATGGAGTTATAGAGCCTCGTTATCCACTGCATGGGCTCGATGATCAGTTTTCCTAAGGTCCAATTTCCCTTGTGTTCACCAAGTAAATTTCCTCGGCCAAGTCTAGGAATTTTGTTGTGTCACGCACATTGTTGGCCCTTGACCAAGTTTTGAAGAATACTTGGTCATATTTGATTGTTTTTGGGACTGCGACATGTTGCCAAAGATGGAGCACAACGTGAAGCAGAAATTAGGAAAGCAAGACCTATTTTTGGGTCCCTTTTAGGGTTTTGGGTTGATGTAAAGGGAAAGGGATGTTGGCCCATGGGTTTACCCATGATTAGGCCCATTTTATAATCTATAAATAGATGCTTAGGCAATGTAAGTAGAAGGTAGTAGTACATCTATGTGATGTATAGCTAAAGGCTTAGTGCTAGTAGCTGGATCTGTGTGATTGGATGTATATTGCAAGTGCTTTGTGCATGATTGTAAGGAGATTGAAAAACTAAGTGCAAGTTGTTGCAGTTTTTTGCTGAAGTGCAAGGAAGAAGGATCTAGTGATTTGCACGGATCTTTTGTCCTGTACAAAGTAAGGGTCACTAAAGCTCTGTGTTGTAACCACTTGATCGAGATAATATAAATAAGAAGACTTTGTGGACATAGCCCCAAGGTGGGGGTGAACCATGGTAACTTTGTGTATTGTGCTATGTGCTTCAACCTAATGTGTTTATCTTCTTCTTGGATATGTACTTGTTTTGATTAAATAGATCTAGTTATGCTCTGTGCTTATGATATATGAATGAATGTTAGATCTGATATATGCGATGCTTAGTGTTTGATCTGCTGAATCTAATATATATATATTTTGTGGCTAAGTACAGAATCATATTTAGTCTAAGTATTCACTGCAATGCTCTGTGCTATCTGCGAAGTACCATAACGGTTAAATATTGATGAATGATGTGTGCTAAGTGCCCTGTAAAAGATATAATCACATATCGGTGTCCCAGCTAAGGTTGCATACATCTGAGTCCTACAACCACCCCTGCCTCTACCTCGGGTGAGACTTCATCAACTTCACAGGTGTTTCCGAAAGGGCTGGTAGTTAGGTTTTTGTTGGTGCTCTCTTGAGCGTTGAACCCTGGGTCTTCCCCTGTGCCAACAAATGGTTTTGTTGCTAGGACGTGGAACTATGATTGCTGGGAACTAAAGAAGAAAAATCTTTGTGCAAAATAAGCTCTATGCGTAGATCTGTTGCCCTAGTGCGCAGTATTCTACTTGACCTATGAGGCTTTGTGCTGAGAAAGAAAGGTCAGTTCTGAAGGAAAGAGGTCAGATTTGCAAGAAATAGGTTGATACTAAAGAAAAGAAGTGAGATCTGAACACTTTATGCTCTAAGAAAGGTAAAAGTAGAAATTTCCGCAGAAAAGAGGTAAGATCTGTAAGCTCTAGCCCCTAGTAAAGGTAAGAATAGTTCAAGTTTTAGATCTGAAAGATTTGTGCTCTATATAGGTAAGATAAGTGGAAATTTTTCGTTTCTGAAGCATGAATTTAGGTACGCTTGATAGATTTTGTCCTAGCCTAAAAACTAGAGCATTGTTAGATAAAAGAAAGTTTGATATGAATAGGTCTGATAGGAATAGTGAAAGATATGTTAAACCTATGCATAGAAAGAATTTTTTGACTAACTAATGGATGAAGGATCCTAGAAAGAAATTTTTGTAGGCTAGCCATCATGATCCTAGCGTGCAATACAAGAAGAGTTGGGGATCATGGAGAAGAAAAAGAGGATTAACTCTTTGTTACAATTGCAGAAGACTAGGACATCTTGCTAAGGAATGACCTGAGAGAAACCCTAGTTGCCTTTGTTGTAAAGATATGGACCATGAAGTATTGGATTGCCCTAGAATGATTTCTAGACTTGAAAAACTGAATATGGAACAAGCAAACTCTGAAGGAGATCAAGAGACTAAAATTATGGAAGAACCCTAGAAAGAATCAGAGATCATGTTATTGAAAATAAAAGAAACCCTAGATGACATAAGGATGCCAGTTTGTCAGAGATCTTCAAAGAAAAGGAGAAAATCAAAGTAAGAATAGGAGACTTTGATGTTGACTGTGCTCTGGATGAGAGAACACTGATGAAAATTATGACAGAAAGCACTTGGAAAACCCTAGGAATGCCTTCTCTGGTCCTTTCACTAGGAACCATTGGATTATTTAAAAGCAAAATGGTAACCCTATGTGGCAGAATTACCCAGATAGCTATGAGTGCCCATGGAAATTCGACAGAGGAAGATTTTGAAGTCATTAGATTTATTGAGGACCGTGCCCCATTTCCATCTTTGTTAGGAAAGATCTGGATTGAAAAAGACCATATCCAGAGGAAAGAAGAAAAGGAATCCCTAGAACAGAAGAAGCAAGAACTCATGGAATTTATGACTAGATGGATCGCCTACTTGATGGAGGAACAAGAGAACAGATCTCTATTTTTAAACACTAGGGACCTAGATGCAAAAGCTATAAGAGCATTAGAGGAACCAAAAAATATTGAAATGCCTAATCCATATAATGAAGGAGTATTACCCTTGGATCTGAAGAAAGAACCTAAGTAGCGCAAAGTGACTATGTCGAGAGAAGATAAGACTCAGAATGGAAAAAGGATGACCGAGACTAAGCTCACTGGGAAAAAGGCTAGGAAGCTAAGTAAGAAGAGGGCCAAAATTAGAAAGTTACAGAAGACTCCAGAGGCAACTTCGCAGAAGGAAAAATCACAAGAATTGAGCTTTGCAGAGATATCAGAACAACGACATCTGGAACTTTGCCATGGAGAAGCAATATAGTCGTTGGACCGACATACCCATTCGAATTCTTCCCCAAATGGGTCGAAAATAAATTATGGGTTCCCACTAGACCATTGGATAGCACCAAAATGGATAGAATAGAGTTACTAAAGGCCCCATATCCGTTGCAAGCAGACCGTTGCTAAGTTTCCCTACTTAGTCCATCGTGCCATGCACCGAGAATAATTTTTTCTAAGTGATAATTTGAGCCCAAAACTTGAGATTACTTCACCCTGTGATCATTCCTTGTTCCCATACTATTCATCATAGTCTCTGAATTCATTTTCACACCTGAGCTAGTGGACCCAAGCTTGTATGTCGGATGAGCTCAGCTCTATTGAGAAAGTAGTTGAAGAAGTTTTGATTCACCTAATGGCTGAGAGAGTCATGTCAGAGATAAGGATGTATATAGGTGTGCAAGCATAATCGACAGGAGGAGTCCAAGCTTCTCCCTCCACTACTCATGGAGCAGTACCTTCTAGAACCATGGCCGAGACAAGAACAAATCACAAAGACGATATTGCAAATGCCAAGCTGATCCCACACATTCTGTTGGTTTACATACCACCTTTGAGTGGAAATATTAATCGCGACAGTGTACCCAGAGACTTTGAGTACACCTTGATCACTGCATATCTTTTGAAAGGGGTGCACGCAGTACGTGCTGACCAGGATAAGCTCGTAGCACTGAAATTTAATGGTTTTAACCTTGGAGATCGCAAAAACTACAGCATGTTAGCTCTGCATAAATACTTAACCAAGACCAAAGGCATAAATCCTAAGATTGTCCTGCATTCTTGGACCTAGAACCTCGTGCAGTCCACATTGCTCAACGTAATGAAGATCCCTCACTTCAGCAGGCACCAGGAAGTCAACACATGCGTCAGGTTGTTGTTGTCTTTCTACCACAGTAGATACTTATGGTTGGACTGTCGCATCATTGTGGATCCGACTCTGATCAATCGGATCACAAGACTTTTACCCAAGCAAGACCTCAAACTGAGCACTAGCACAGTGGATAAAGGAAACTTATGGCGATGTAGAGAAGGGTACACGAGGCTACAAGGTATCCTCTATCCAGAGTGGCACAGCGTGCCTTGCATGTCAGCTGATTGTGGGAAAGTTAGTTCGTAAGAACAGACCAACACAGGTGACTGGCTTCGTAGTTGACCTCGCAAGGAAGTGCACCGAGGGACTACAGATGAATTGGGCACAGTATCTTGTAAACTAGTTAGAGCTGGATTGCGGAGGAGTGCAAGACCAAGTCTATGAGTTCCACTTTAGTTGGTTTCTCATACTCATCACTTTCATTGCTTGGGAACTGCCAGAGGGAGCCACTTTTCCAGAGATCGAACCTTTCGAACCACTAGCCATGAATTTTTGTACGTGTGGTACTCCAACGACATGAACAAGAAATGGCAGTCCAATGTTGTCTTCCACACCTACTTCAACCAACTAAAGAATGCAATTCAGTCTTCACCGTGAATCACCCCAAACGTACTTCATAGGTTTCGACCTTTGATGAAATTTAGCATGGACCACCACTTCATCTATATTATAGCGCGTGGTGATGAGCATAAATAGCAGCTCCAATCCTACTACAAGCTGACAGAAGATGACCTCGAGGAGATTACCAAGGAATGGTTGGCATACCTCCTTGTTGCAATGGACCCCGCAGACATGTCCGATGAGGAAATCCCTGAAGCTATGCTAGATACACTTGGGCCAAGTAGGACTAAGAAGGATGATGAAGTTGAATATGTCCCTAGCATGTCCACGAAGACTAATTCGATCTCACCTACGTAGGGAGGTGATGGTGACGAGATAGGCGGTATGGAAGTTGAACAAAATAGAGGCGAGGTTACTCCACCTAGAGAGGAGGAGGATCCCTCCATGAAAATAAAGATGACACCACCAAAACCCTCCTCCTGAAAGAAAGATAAGGCCACCCAGACCACGCTTAAAACTACCCTTACCCCAAATGACTTCGACTTCTTAATTTCCGCGTTGAATGATGTTTCACTAGAGGTCGCAGAAAAGAAAGAAGTAAAGGAGGAGGATCTATTCAACTGAATCAAGGGAAAACTCAAAGAAGTGCAACAGGCACTCTAGTCTAGCCAAGCAGTTTCTACAGTGCCCTTGATAAGCGAAACATCAGGAACAAGCGATGAGCCCACTCAATTACACCAGATCATTGATCAAGTTGAAGCTCACCTTCTATGAGCTAAAGAAGACACAACACAAGCCACCTAGGATTTGATGCAAGCATAGAAAGCACTTCTAGAACAACAGAATGAGTCAGAACGAGAAAATATTACTCTGAAAGTGAAGTGGGATGAGGAAAAGGCACAGTTGCTAGTAGAGCAACTTGAAGTACAGGAAAGGGTTCACAAAGCACTGCACTCTCTGACAGTCATAGAAGTGAAGATGGAAGACCGTCTCCCACAGCAAGTGACCCAACTAGAAGAACTAATCCAACAACTCCAACAACACATCATGGATGTGGAGCTTTGCACTGTGCTCGAGACCCCCCAAGAAATAAGATATCTAAGAGAGGTCATTGCTCAAAGCGCAGTTGGATGATTAAAAATCTTTTCCTTGGAATGCAAGCAGTTGAGTGCTAGAAGCCTCGAGACTTATGAAACCTTTGCAGAGAATCCAGAATTACAGACATTGGAGGCACAACTCCAAGAAGAAAAGCAGCATGCAAACACACTACGGGCACAGATAAAGACTTTGACCCCAGTCAAAAGAATGAATAGGTTCGCAAAACAATGCACAACCCAAACAGGTACATACACTGCAAAGTAAAGTGATGGAAGTCTCCCAATGACTTCAACCAATCCAAGAAAAGGCATGTCAATTGTTCGCTAAACTTGAAATCCAGGAAGATGAACTCAAATAGGTTGTCATCACTATAGAACAATGCCTAGAAGGACCTCTCAATGACACAGTGATCCAAGAATTTACTGAGCAAGAGGTTGTCGCACTACAGCAGGTCGAAGCAGCTCGAGCCAAGATCGAGGCATTCGAGGTGGAATTGATTAGACCTGAGTGACTCGAGACAAGTCATAGGTGAGTTTTGGGGGCATGTTGGCCCTTGAAAATTTTTTGAAGAATACTTGGTCATATTTGATCGTTTTTGGGACTATGACAGCTTGCCAAATATGGAGCGCAAAGTGAAGCAGAAATTAGGGAAGAAAGACCTATTTTTGGGTCCCTTTTAGGGTTTTGGGTTGATGTAAAGAGAAAGGGATGTCGACCCATGGGTTTACCCACGCTTAGGCCCATTTTGTAATCTATAAATAGATACTTAGGCAATGTAAGTAGAAGGTAGTAGTACATTTATGTGATGTATAGCTAAAGGCTTAGTGCTAGTAGCTAGATTTGTGTCATTGGATGTATATTGCAAGTGCTCTATGCATGATTGTAAGAAGATTGAAAATCTAAGTGCAAGTTGTTGTAGTTTTTTGCTGAAGTGAAAGGAAGAAGTATCTAGCAAGCTGCGCAGATCTTTTTTCTTGTGCGAAGTAAGGGTCACTGAATCTCTGTTCTATAACCGCTTGACCGAGATAATATAAAGAATAAGACTTTGTGGACGTAGCCCTAGGGTGGGGGTGAACCACAATAACTTTGTGTATTGTTCTTTGTGATTCGACCTAATGTGTTTATCTCCTTCTTGGCTAAGTTCTTGTTGTGATTAAATAGATCTAGTTATGCTATGTGCTTATGATATATGAATGAATGTTAGATCTGATATATAATATGCTTAGTGCTTGATCTATTGAATCTAATCTATATTTCTGTGGCTAAGTACTGAATCATCTTTAGTCTAAGTATTCATTGCGATGCTCTGTGCTATCTGTGAAGTACCATAAGGGTTAAATATTGATGAATGATCTAAACTAAGTGCCCTTTAAAATATATAATCATAGATTGGTTTCCCAGCTAAGGTTGCAGACATCTGAGTCCTGCAACCACCCCTGCCTCTACCTCGAGTGAGACTTCATTTGCTTCGTAGGTTTTTCAGAAAGGGCTGGTAGTTAGGGTTTTGTTGGTGTGCTCTTCAGCATTGAACCCTGGGTCTACCCGTGTGCCAACACACATCATGGTTCAAGTACCTTAGTTTAGGTACTTTCCCGAGCATGTCCTCTACGGTCACAACTGCATCCAGGAGGCAGGAAAGTGTGATTTTTGTGGTTTCTTACTCTATTTTTTGCCTGATGGCAGATGGGCCTATTTCCTTTTCTTTTGTGTCATATTTCCCCCCCTCGGATTATGGCTGGTTGGTGATTTCCTCGACCAACACCTCTTCTTCATCGCGACCTTGTTGATGACCCTTCATTTCATCAGGTTTGGTTAGTGTTTCTAGATTAGGGTTTGTATTACCCTTTTGATTTTTGGAGCTCTGCCCCACTTCCCCTTTTGTTGTTCTTGACGTTTCCTCCTCAACCCTCGTCGTGCTCAATGACTATGTCTCTGAAGTCGTAACATCTTCGAGCTCGACAACATTCTCGGGCCCTACCATCCTTTCCTTCCTCCTTTGGACCTGTAGAGTAACTTGTACATATTGTCCTAGAGCGCCAAACATTGGTGGTGTCATGTGGTATCTGTTTTTGGAAATTTCTCTCTTATTTTCACAATTACACCTAGGTCACACACTTTTATCTCACTTTGTGCTAAAAAATCACTAAGTTTCAAGCTATACCATGCTTTCCACACTTTATATACCCGGTCATAAATATTTTTCATTTTTTCATGCATTTTCATCGACTACCATTTTTCTTGCACATTGTATCTTTATTTTGTTGCATCTATTGTTGACCACAACTTTTACCACTTTCCTACCGTTCAACCGACTTCTTCC
>JASDQU010752106.1:59696-74873 GCA_032191745.1 Picea mariana
TCAGTTTTTGTATTTCTTTTTCTTCTTTTTCTGCTTTTTATTCTATTTTTATAAGTTGTTCTCTCCTAAAATATACTATCGTACACTATATACATGAATTTATTTTTGTGCTACAACTATTAAGAGTTAGGAGGTCGAATGTCCCTGTACAATTTCATTCAAATACCATTCACTATTCCTTTCAGTTATGTTCCTCAAAATTCGTTTAGTTGCACATATCCTACATCTGTGATAGTATTTACTTCGTATGTCTCTAGCCAATGAATTCTTAACTTACCAGGGTGTTGCAAAAATTTGTTTTCATAGAGAGGAACTAGGTTTCCCTCCTTAAATATCTTCTTTTTTATGTATCTGTCATGCCAGGATTTGTCCCTTCCTTTTTGTACCTCTTGGTGAAATCCTGCCAGAATCCCATCTTCTTCCATTTCCATTAGTTGACTTAACCTCTCCTATACTGCGCCTCGTTTTGTCATATTGCTAATTATTGCTACATGCAGACTAGGTACCAGAAACTCCAATGGAACCATTGCTTCTTGTCCATACACCAATATGAATGGTGTATGTCCTGTCAACTTATTGCATGCGGTCCTGTATGCCCATAGTACTGCACGTATTTTCAAATCCCAATCATCCATGTTAACATTGCAGATATTAGTCAAATCATTTTCCATAATCTTATTGAAAGCTTCTACTGTCCCATTTTCCTGAGGATGATATGGTGTACTCTTATGGTGATAGACTCAAAATCCTCAGTCATAGCCTTGATGGTATTATTAATAAAATGGATTCCTTGGTCAATCATACAAATCCTAGGACATCCAAATCTGGTGATCACATGTTCAAATAAGAAGTGTGATGTTATCTCTGTACTACAATATTTAATGGGTGTTGCTCCTTCCCATGTGGTTAAGTATTCAGTTGCATTAATGATATTTCTAACTCCTGACTATCTTGTTGGTGGATTAACAGGTCTGAAAAAATCTATTTCCCATTTTTCAAATACATGCAAAGTTACTTGTGGTCTTAGGTCCATCTCATCCCTCCTTTTGGGGTTTCCAACCCTATGAAATACATCATAGTTCTAGTAATATTCCTTGGCATCTTTATGAACAGTTGGCCACCATAAACCTGCGTGCAATACCAATTATGGTGTATTTTCCTGCATAGTGTCCTCCAACTATACCTTCATAAGCTTATGCTAAAACCCTTGGCCGATCATGTTCCAATACACACCTTATCAAAATGTTGTATGCACCCATCTTGTATAAATTACCTACAATGAGTTGGTAGTCTATAGATTTGACTACCATATTTTTCTTCTACGTAGTACTAAACTCTTGTCTCGCAAATTCTGTACATAAGAATTCAATGACATCAACGAAGTATTCATTAGATATCTATACTGAAAATAATTGTGCATTAGGGAAGTTGTCTTCCAATTTAGTAGGTTCTTCTCCATTGGTTACCCTTGACAAGTGATCAAGTTCTGCATTCAGCTTCCCTGGTTTGACTATTACTTCAAAATAAAATTTTGGAATAATAACATCCATCTAGATATCCTCCCCCCCAACACTAGCTTGTTGACTAGATATTTGAGGGTATAATGATCTATGAACATTTTAAAATGCTTTCCCAATAAATAATGTATAAATTTTTGAAGTGCATACACCATGTCTAGGCCTTCTCTTTCTATGTTGTAATTTTGCTCAGATTCTGATAACTTCCTGCTTGCAAAGGCTATAGGATTATCTAAATCCCCTGCTCCTGGTTGCGCCAAAATTTCTCCAAGTGCTATTGTTGATGCATATACATGCACATGAAATGTATTTTCCCGATCTGGGAACACTAATATAGGTGTTGTCACCATCCTCTTCTTTAAGGTATCCAATCCCTATTGACAATCCTCATTCCACTAAAATATGGTTCCCTTTTTCAATATTTTTTCCATCAGTGCAATAATCTATCCATACCCCTTGATAAACCTTTTGCAGTACCCTCTATGTCCCAGTGTGGCTCTTAACTGGCGCATTGACTTTGGTGGTGGTAAGTTCACAATGACAACAATCTTAGCAAGGTCAACCAATAAACCTTGTTTTCATACTATATGTCCCAACAGTATCCCAAAAGGTGTGCCAAAAATGAATTTCTTGATGTTTAATGATATATGACATTTCATGCATCTTTCCAACATTAGTCTTAAAAATTATACATGATCTTTCAAAAGACTATACACAGTCCAGTCATCTAGATTATATACTTCTAGAAACTGATGTATGAACTCCTTAAAAGAAGCTATGACCACCCTTGAAAATATATTTGGTTCATTCTTCAATCCAAAGGGCATGCCTATATATTGGTAGGATTCCCATTCTATAGAAAAAATAGTCTTATACATGTCTTCTAAAGCTATTTTGGTCTGATGGTAACTTGTGAATTCATCTGTGAATTAATATGCTTCATGGCCTCCCACATTATCCAACACCTCATATGTAAAAGGGGTATGGAAAGGATCATGTAAGAAAGCATCATTGAGTTTTATGAAATCTACACAAATCCTTATCCCCCCCTTGCTTCTTTTCCTGGAATACCATAGGATTGATTCATTTAGATTCCTCTATTGGTTCTATGATGCCAGCTTCCAACATTCGGTCAATTTATGCTTTCACTTTCTACTTATACACTGGATTCATCCTGTAAGGTCTATGTATGACATGTATAGCCCCTCGTTTTAGGGGAATCTTCATCTCACCTAGCTCAACTCCTATGCCTTTCATCTCTGTAAAGGTTTTTGGAAATAGGTCATTGTATTCACGCAGTAATTATGTTACCCTTTCTAGTGTTTTCTCATCCCAATAGTCTCCAATGCTTTCCATTTTAGGATTTTCTTATGTCCCAATGTTAACTTTCTTGACCTTGATTGGTGCATAAAATGCCTCTGAATCCAGAGATGGACCTTCCACCTCTCTCTCTCTCCTTCAATCTCTGCGATCTGAATGTTTCATGAATCATATTCATCTGGTTCTTCCTCTTCGACATGATAACATGAGATTAGTTCCTTGACTATGTTTTTGTTCTATTGTTAATATTTTGTTATAATTTCAACCTCTGGTTCATCAAAAAATATCACTCCCTTATCAAATTCAGAGTTGAATCAATGTTGTTGTTCTCATGCTCAAATGAGAAGGTTACTAAAAAATTCTATTGTAACCCTGTCCATTTTGTAGTGCATATGCACATCTCCTGTTCTATGTACCAGTTCCCTGGGATCCCTTCCAATGTATGAATGAAGTGATGAGGACATTACTTTGGTGTTCTCATCCTCCATTGTTTTATGAATTTCTCTAGGTGTTCAACTGGTGTTCCTCACCCATCATAATTATGCACTATATTGCTCCTATGTTCTGTGCCAAATCTAATGTGTAGTAGTCCTTTACACTAACATCAGTCCTGAATTGTTTCTTTGTGTGCACCCCACCATATAACAGGTGTTTCCTTGAGTGTAATATCCAGGGCTAAGAGACTCTGATTTTCCAAAAAATCATCCTCATAGCTTGTCAATAATTCCTCTAAGTCGTCCAATCCATGAAAACTGGGAGGTTACCTTATATCTATAACAACCACCTTACTGTGTAGTTTTTTCTTGTGCACCTCCTTATCGAGAATTCATGTAGTCTCTGCTGCCAATTCTCCAAACCTGTATCTGAGTCTGAAGCACATGATGTAATTCTTCTCCAGTTGAGTACCCCATATGTAATGGTTATGTATAAGTGATTTATTTCTTCCAAATTTAGACATGTGGCCTCTACAAACCTTTCTCCTTTTGAGGGATCCAATGGTGCAATAAATCTATATTCACCTAATTCAAAAGTCATTTTTATTTTATTTAGGTTGGTCACAATCTGGTTATCAAATTCCCATCTACTATATCTATCACTTCAAAATTTTCCACAGTGTGCACTCCATCCAAGTCTATTGTCACCCCTTTTGTATCTTCAAATTGGTAACACTCTGTGCTTATTTTCTAGTTTCAAATGGACTAGTGAATATCCTAATGTGGGTTCCCCCATACACTGCCATGTCTTCTTAGGAAAGATATTTACTTCAGATCCTAAATCAAGTATGATATCTCCCATGTTGAAATCCCCGATGTTGGAATTTAGCCTAAATTCCCTGCTTGTTCTTCTTCTTGTATGGAGATGATTCATTGTTTTCTGCTCTAACTTCCCTTCTACCTTTGTGTTACATCTTTCTAGAATATTATGTAAGACCTTAACAGATGATGGATCATTCAATAACTTAACATGGGATTGCAGAAAAGTCTTTATGGTACTTACTTTCTTTAACGGTTGTCCTTTACTGGTGTGATCCATTGAATATGGAATATCGTACATTAGTGGGTCCTGATTTTGTTGTGCACTTTATGTAGATGCAATATTCTCCTTGAGAATCTCTCATCTGTCCTACTTAAATGTTTCATTTTCTTTCCGCACATCAAATTTATTATGTGGATCAGTATTCTTATTTACCCATTGTCGGTGTTGAGTTGCATCTTGTTTTTTTGTATCATCTCCTATCTTGGCTCCTCCTCGAGTAACAATATTGATGTTTTTCCCATCATCCCTAGCCTCTGCAGAAATCCATTGGACATTCTGATTGTTCCAGTTCCTTTTTTCTTGAATCTTTCCCAAGAGTGTTGGGCAGTCTTCTTTGTCATGGTCTGTTGCACGAAAATACATACATGTCGCAGGTGGAAGTGGACAATCCCTTGCATAATGTCGTATTTTTTGGTACTTTTGGCACACTATTGGACCTCTGCCTCATCCAATTCCACCTCTACCTCTTCCTCCACCTATGAATCCACATCTATCTTCTCACGGTGTGTTGTATTGGGGTGCTTGGTTATACTACGTAGGGTTATATTGTGGCTACGCATTGTTGTACTGTGGTTGTGTGGGGTTGAATGGTGGTGGAACCTGGTTGAACTAAGGTGCATATTTCCCTATCATCATCTCTTCTTGCACCTGTAATTGTTTGAAGTTATTTCTCTCATCAGTTCCAACATTCTACAGTCCTTATCATCGTGACTCACTGATTTGCAAAAATTGCAATATGAATTTTTTGGTATTGTCTTATACTTATGCATCATTGGCAAATGATATGGATCATGCCCATATGTCTTACAAATATCACACCATTGTCCTATTGGAAATGGGTTTGGAACCCCTACTACCAAGTATTGTGCAAAAGTTGGACATTCATTTTTATGATGTCCTTATGTCCTGCATAGCATACACCAAATGTCAGCTTCTCTTTTCTCTTTTCCCTTATTATGGTTTAGTTTAAAGGTTGTATTTTTCATATCCTCTTTCATCTCCTAGTTTTCTTCCAGTTGTAAGGTTTCTTATAGAGCCTCTGCCTAATTTTGGAAATTCTTCTATCTCAAAGGATACTTCAAGTGTAGTAATAGTGAGTTCGCAAATAATTTCCTATGTTGCATGTCAGTAATTGAATACTTCAACTTACCTTTCAGATGTTTGAACCTCTAATCAATATCCCAAAAAGACTCACCTGGTTTCTTCGTGATTTCAATCATTTCAGTCATGTACTAGTATTATGAGCTTGGCTTCTGAAACTCATTGACCAGTAGTTTTTTCACCTCTGCAACAGTCTTTGGTATTCCTTGTGGATTGTTTACATCAAGGCTCATGTACCAGTCCAGTGCGTGGTCTCTTAGTGTGATATCTAACTATGCAAGTTTTGTATCTTCACCTATGATCTGCTTTGCTTCCCATATTTTTTCACAAATGAATAAGTGCTTTTCAGGGTCCTCTGAAGCCTCTCCCTGAAACTCTAGTAATATGATCATGGGATTGTGTCCTGACATTTTGAATTATGTTGAACTACTACCTCCATGCGGTGTATATAATTGACTTTTACTTTCTGAACTTTCTCCCCCAGTTGATTTTCCTTGATTGGACCCCTATCTTGTTGCTCCTCTTCCACTAAAATTCAGTTGTCTAAACGTTGGTGTTCTTTCATGTGTATTAGTCGCACATGGGGTTGTAGGTTCCACACTGATGGTGATCTGTATTGGAGTTATGCCTTCTATTCCTGACCCTAGACCTCTATTTTTCCTTTTGTATGTTGCACACAAAGTTTCCTCAATTCACTCCACATCCTGGAGATCCTCTACCTCTTCTTCATCGCTCGCCAATCCCTCTTTGTCAGCTATGGACCTCTTCTTGTTATTCATATTATATTTGTAAGGTCTTATGATGCGCGTCTTTCTAGATTTTACCATTATATGCTTTATCTGGTCCTCTTCCATCATGATTGGGTACATGGCCTCCTTCTTCTTCCTCATATCCATCTCCTTGTCCATATCTCAACATCCTATCAGTGCTTCCCCACTTCCCCCATGCACGCAAGGAAGTTTAGTTGTTTGATTCCATGGTAATCACACCTTTGTCATACAATAAAATCTTGATTGAAGTATACAGTGATCGTATATACTTACCTCTGGGTCCCTTCAAAAAATCATGCTTTGCAATAGTGTAGGAATTCATGGTATCTACTACAAATTCAGTGATAAACCCTGCAAAAATATTGTCTAACCAGAAATCTACTTTGCTCGTAAATTTGTTATTAACTTGTTGTAATTTTGCAATCTCCATAAGATGCCACTCTATTTGTTTGATCAGATTCATTGGGTGGTTGTCCTTCAACCTCAATAACCACTCCTGCAACAGATGTGGGAAATCATAGAAAAATACCCCATGCAAGTTGCTAAACACGTATATGTCGAGATATTTACATGGTGTCAAATTATTGTTTCGTTTTTCATTCTGTGCAAACTCGAATTATTTTTTCTTCAACCATATTTCAATCTCTGTCTTTTTTGGATTCCATGACCTGAACATTCCCTTCTATGCTTTCATCCTCTGTGATTTTGTTCCACAAATCCCATCCACTCAATCATGTGTAGTTCCAACCAGCAACATAACCATTTGTTAGTTACTTGGTTTGACCCAATTTTTTATCTCAAATAGGTTTCCAAAAAAACCCTCAAAACTATCAACCCTCCTGGTAAACCAGAAGGCATTGTTGTGCATAGAGTGCATGGCGCAGTGTCACCCAATATAGATTTATGGGGGAATGCAATACTCATGTGTTTGCAATTTAGGAAGGAGTGGGGATTATGTTTAGATTCTCTCCCTTATACCACATCATCATTAATCACTTATCTACTTCTAGGATTCATTCATCATTAACTTATGCATGCATGTTGTTACAACTAGTTTTAGCCATTCATTCTTTAACTAATGATTAACATTATAGTAAAATCATTCAATAAAAAAACATAGAAAACAATATTTTACTGTGGTTCACACCCTCCTGGGGCTACGTCCACAAAGATCCAGCTCGTCTTCTCTTTTATTCATTCAACTGCAAAATCTGCATTGCGTGCATTAAATCTTCAAGATTAAAATCAAAGTGAGGTTAAGTACCCTCTGGGAGGCTGACTAGATCACACCAGGCTCCACATCCTCTGACCTAACCCTCAAACTCTATTGTATTCCACTCTACCACAATAACAATAACAAAAATTACTACAATCAATAGCTTTTGAATGGCAACCTTGACCTAGACCTCCTAGGTCTTTATTTATACTACTCTATTGGATTATATCCATTACAATATTGTCAAAAACTCTAACCCTAACATGGTTAGGCCTGTTTGCATGGGAACCACGTTGTTTTTCCTCTTGCATGTTGCTTTTCCTTCTTTTTCTGCATGATGCTTTTTTGCCTCCTAAGGCATGTGCTCCAAAAATAGACCTCCTCTTCCAAAATTAGGTCTGTGCCCCAAAATATATCTTTCTTTCCAAAATAGTCATGTACCAACAGTCAACAAGGTAGGTCAACTTGTGGGAGTCATAACTTTAAAATACAAGCTCTGATTGAGACATGGTGTACATCGTTGGAAAGGTCTTGGGGTGTAGAACAATTCCAAGGGGGTGGGAACAATATTAGGACACCGAAACCCAAAATAATGATTTTTAATTCCTCAAAATGGATCCAAAAGGTTCTAGAACCCAATTTTCAAATTGGGACTTGACACTAAAATTTCCCTACAAGTTGATTCCTCCATATTTTTCCACTTTGAAAGCATCGAGATAGATGAAAAATAACATAATTATCTAATCTTGATCACTAATTCTATGATTTAGTATAGCATTAGTTTCACATTACTTTTTCTTGGATTCCTAAATTACCTAAGGTTTCTTCATGACAATGGATATATTGACTTGTATCACTTGTTTCTCTATAGATTCTACCACCTTGCATATATGTGGATGTTGTCACCTTTACAAGACTACCTTTCGATTTCACCACCTTTACTTCCTTCAAAGGACTATCAAAGGTCTTAGTTTTAGGATTACATTCTTCAAGTATGGTCTTGAACTAGAATTGATAGATCAATTCTCTTTTTTCTACTTTCTCCATGACATGAAAGCACCCATGAAGAGGGGAAGATAAATTTCCACCTATTTTCTAGATCACTCCATATTTCAAAGATGAGCCATTGGTTTTTTTCATTTGCATGTATATCAAGTATTGCTCTTTTATGTTTATCCTACAAAAAAAAAACCATTATCATATGTTTGAAATGAAAAACAAATTATTGCACTTTTACAAGTTTTATGCCTAAAAAATTACTAGTCCCTTTCATGCTTAAGCCCTCTAGTGCCTCTAGTGTTCTACTGAATTGGTTCTTTTGTAAACAATATTGACCATTGTTTTTCTATGAACTTTATGTATGTTATAGAAAAAATTTCCTCACTCCATGCATCTTTCTTGGATGGCCTTCCATTTCCTTCTGCAAACTTGAAGTCCCCTTTTTGTACACTCCAGAGCTAAAAATACATGTGCTCCCTACCAGTTAGACAACTAGCATATACGCAGGTTGCTCCACTACAACCCGCGTACATCAGGTTTGGTGCTCAAAAATTTAAAACAATATGTCGGGTTTCCATGCCATGTCACTTGATCCATGATCCTTGACCTTCCGTATACTAGAAACTCTTTGACTCAACCTTTCAATTCCATTTGGAGGCTATAAATTGATCCATATCCAAGCCTTGGACAATCGACAATTTTACATTGAGAGCAAAGACACTCTGGAGAAATTTCACTTCATATTGATTATGCATCCCTTAGTCCTTGAAAGTCTGAACTTTTTGTGTTCAACCCCCAAGCTCTTCCTACTATGTGATGGAGAACCTCATTGACTCCTACATGTGAGATTTCCTTTGCAGAGGATTGAAGTGGTGGAGGCCCATCTAGAGGGACTTAGTTTCTTGGTTCTAAAATATGTCGTTACAGAAGGTTGCCACCTATGTACTTCTATTGATTACATTAATAGAAATGTTATTTTCTCATCCAATTGATATATTGCAAATATTTGAATTAATATCCATGGGATTATTTGTGGTGAATGTTGATGGATTATGCTAGTTTATATTCTAAAATTAGATATCATTACCACATGCTTGCGTATCTTGGTTATTGAGGACATGTTTCAGGTATAAAGCTTTGGGTAATGTGATCAATGGTGGTCTTCTTTGAATGTATGAACAAGGTAGGTGTTAGCACTTGGTAAATTTCCCAGAGGTTGACAAAAGAAGAAATCTACAAAGGTAACTTTATCCAACCACTTTTGAAGCTGGGATCTAGCCCTTCCAACTTCAGAGAGGGATCTCTCTGTATGATTTAGCTATGTTTCCAATTTTAAATATTAGGCTAGGTAAATAAATAGGTTGGTTTTGTTGATAAAATGTTTTTTGAATTGATTGAGACAGTCTACACATCCATTGGGCTATGGGGTCTACGTTTTAATAAAATGTGATATCAGAACCAGAAACATAAAGGAAAACTTTCCACAGGGCGAGATAATATAATCACTAGATCTTTTAATAGCATAAATGATGGACAGCGGAAAAGATGAGAAAGATAATTTCAACAAAGAAGCAATTAAGAATTTCTTTATTGAAAATACCAGAAGATAAACACTTAAATATTTCGAGTCAGAAACAGGGTATACAAAGATAAATCCTGCAACATTTGTTACTCTTAAAGATTAGAATTAGAAAACAAGATGATCACGAAGCAAGAATAACATTCAACTTAGAAGGAAAACATCACCAGTGAATACACACAAGAATCCTGTAAAAGTGCCTCCTTTTATTAATGGAAGATCTCTTCAAAAATGTTACAGTCTGATAGCGTCAAGGTGTGAAGATCAACAACCCTCAATACTTCGAAAGGTGAATTATTTATAACTCAAATTACAAACGTTCCTGTCATAAATGATCAGGACGTGCTAATTCTATTTTTAGCCTAACAAATTTAACAAATCTCCTAAATCTAGGAACTGCTTGATGACTTGGCGTAACTACACATTGATTTCTGGGTAGACCATTGATGAAGCCTTTTGCACGACCTCATTTGACTGGATAGGTGACTGGACCTAGACATCTCATTTGCTAATAGAGCAGATCGCAAAGTTCCTCCCATCTGAGATGATTGGGCACATTGACCTTGAGCAGTCTTCGATACACTTCGTCCATTTCTGTATACTTGGTGAATGTAGGCTTGGTGAGGAATATGTATCGAATCTCGCGCTGGATACTAATGTCCCACTGAAGGGAATCCATGAATGATTTGTCGGTGATGCTCCCTTGTATGCCAGCAAACTTTGAACTGTCCTTAGACACCTCAGCCAATCTCTTCTTGTAATCTGGGAGTGTCATCAGTTTATCATTAATAACCTTCAGACTAGGTAGACCTTTCTTTTGGAGGGCTTCAATCTTATTGAAGAACTTTTGTACCCCTTGGTCCATGACCTGAACCTTTTCTTCCAGCTGAAGAATTATACCTCTCTTGGTCAGAACTCTTTTGACCTCAAGGATGGTCTCTATTCTGTCTTCAATCTTCGGCTCTTTCAGCTCTTCCCTGGTCTTAGAATTGAGTAACTTGATGATCTCATTTGCCTGTGTTGGCATGTCTCCAAATTCTATTCTGATATTCTCAATGGATTGTTTTCTCCTCTAGACCAACTCATTCTTCTCAAACATGATTTGGATCATAGGACATATCTCATTTATGGACTTTATGATGTATGTCCATACTTTCTCTTTGACCTCAGCCAAATTCTTCCCTGCCACTGTTTGCTTTTGGAGTTGCTGTAGCTCCTGCTTGAGCTGCTTTGTTACCTGTTTTTCTTTAGAGAGGGTGGTCTGGAAGGAATTTTTGAGTTCCTGAAGGTTCTCAACTTCTTTTTTAAGCCTGCTGATCTCTGTCTCCTGCAGGTTCATCTTCTCCATGGATCTAGCCAGATCAATTGTATTCTCTTGAGATGTCAATGGAGTTGCGGATGGGATTGTTGTTACTGATACAGTGCTTGCTTCTGAAATCAAAATGGAACTCAATGGAATGAATTCCATTGGCTTCATATACTCCTTCTCTTTTAATAATCTCTCCATTTCAGCTTCCATTTCTTTGAGCTGTGCATTCTGCTCCATGAGCAGCTTAAGCATTTCATCCTTCTCGCCTTCTTTCTCTGCTATCTCCTTCGCCTGCGAGTCCTCTGTGGGCGGGAGTTTCAGTTGTTTTCTCAAGGAGGTGATGTCAGCATTCTTCTTCTTTATCATCTCCTCTACTTCTTTGACGTATGAAGGGTCATAGTCGATCTTGAGAACCAGCTCCTCCAAAGTTTTGATTCTATTGTCTTTCGCAAAGGACGATATCTTCTCCAGCTTGAGTTGTGTCTGAGCATTGTTTAGTGACACCTGTAATTTTTCTGCAGAAGCAGAAGCATGTGCCAATGTATGGAATACCATCTCCCTTGTCTGCTTGTGTAGATCCATCTGATCAACTGGGTGCATGTCCTTCATCTGGAATTCGAAGGTGGCCCTCTTGTAGTCGGTGATTACCTTGGGTTTTGGTACCTTTGCCTGGAGGAAGGCCATGTGCATCCTGCCCTTTTCTGTGTCAAATGCATACAACAGCCTATGCTGCGCAGTCGACGTCTGCTTCTGGAACTGAGTGTAAGTACTGCTAGTAAGGGTCTGGTTCTTTTTCTTCATTAGCTCGTACTTCTAAAAAATGCTCAACCTCAGCCCAGTCTTGCCTGGCTGAGTGTCCAGTGGGGAGTCTGTGGATTTCTTCGGTACTACTGGGGTGATGTCCTTATGAATGCTCGAACCAAAGGGTGGAATCACAGACTTAGTCACTGTGGTAGCTGGGGCTTCTTTCTCTCCAGTCGGACAAGGAAATGGAAATGTCTTGGGCCTCTTAGTCTGCAACTGGAACTCTTCGGACGATACCTCCGTGACAGGCGGAGATAAATCTTGTCGAGGCCTTTTTTCCTTAGGGACCTGTGGCGTGGTCATTGGTGGCACAGTGGTCAGGGGAACCTGTTGTTCCACTTCGACCAAGGTGTTAGGCACCCACACAATCTGATTGGTGAATTTATCAATTTCGAGCTTAGCTTCGTGAACATACGGGATGTTCTTGTTCTTCACCCTCATCTTTGAGATGATCCCATAAGGATCATAGTGCCATGGGAAGCTCATAAAGAACTTCATTTCTTTCAACATCCTGTCAGCTTCTTCCCCGATGCCCCGACTGTTGCAGATGAATGAGCCAATCTGCCCCTTGATTTGAAGCTGTTGCTTTTTCTTCAAGGATACAAAATGGATCTCATCTGAATTCATAATCCGCCTTATGTATTCTAAAGAAAAGATTCTGACAAGAAAACATTTGGGCAGCTTATAGGGTGCCAAATCGCACCCAAATACTCTAATCTCGGTGTGGTTTTGATACAGGTACCAATCCCCAGTCTTTTTGTTGTCCGAGAGATGCAGGATTCTCTGGACTTCATCATTTATTCGAGGTTCAGGCCTGCCAAATAGCATGCTTACCACAGGGTGGTAGAAAAGATCGATGAACACCTTGAAGCTATACTTTGTGGAGTTATGCTTCAGCAAAGAGGTCCATGCTGTGACTGACTGAGGGCTTCCATCTGCGTCCATCTTCTGCATGGAAAAACTAAATTTATCTTCTTGAAAGAAAACAAACATGTAGGCCAGTATAGGCGAGTATCTGAACATGCCTTCTGTGCCAAAATTCACAAACCGTTTGTGAATATTTTCTGCCAAGAAGGTGCTGAAATCAAACTGGGTGGTGGGCTTTTCATCAGTGGAGAAAATGGATAGAAAACCCAGAATGGGCTCATCTACCCACTGGTTGGAATAATACCCTAGCAAAGCACAAAGGGAAGAAATGATCTGGTTTCCCTTAGTGGAGAACATGGACGAAGGGTAAGGGGAATTTGTGGAAGGGAATTGAGTGGAGGTGGGAAGAAAAAGCTCGAATATTTGAGCTCTTTGGGGAAAATTCATCTTCTGATACAACTCTGTGAGGATTTCCAGGTTGAAAGGAGACGCAGAGTCGGCACGGGGAATTTGCATCATCTGGTCGATGTATTCAGGCATAATGAGGAACAGGGTGTCTCAGGACGAGGAGATGATGGCTCTTTTTTCAGGAATATAGTGAGCTTGACATTTAAGCACGAACTCGGGAAAATGGTGGATCTGGGGAAAGAGGTAAAGGGAAAAATTGGACTCGCAGAGTCCAATTTCATCGCTCTAGTCCATGAAAACTTCCCTTAGCCATGACTGGAGGTCTAAAAAATCGAAATCGCATTTGGTATCTACGATCAATCTGTCTTTGTTGACCAGTGGGATCTTGTCCAGGTTGACAGGAGGCAGGAGAAACAGATTCTCTTCTCCTTCTGCTTGTCTGGGCTTTGGCACCATTTCTTCAACAATACCTGCAATAAACACAAAGTTAGTGGGGTCAATTGACTGTGGACGAGGGCGACGGAATGCAACGGAGGAGTAAGAGGTGAATTTCTCTGGTGCGATGGGTGAATAGTGAATGTAAGGGGAATAACGGTAGTTTTATTTAAAACTGAGGTCGGTTGGGTGCGAAAGACAGGTCAGCTAGATAACGGATGTGTTATCCAGTAATAAATGGACAACGGGCCACTTGGGGGTGAGATGGCAGGTGACAGTGGATGAAAGATATGGACGAGTGACGTGGTGGCTAGGGATTGGAGGTAAAAGTCACAATAAGGGTTTGGTCATCAGTGAAAGGGCGTAGGGGACTGACAGTAGTTATGGGATGGGACATAACTCAGGAACAAGTGGAACCAGTGGAAGATGACGTCCATAAGTGATGGGGGTTTGTCAGATAGCAGATGGTGATGGGACGTCAGGACCAATAGATTTATGCCACATATGAGAAGGGGCCCGCCAGAGGGAGATAACCATTCCGGACCCCCCCCCTTCGGTTAAAAGTAGATCATCCGGGGGGGTCCGAAATCCATTGTGGGCCATTGATCTACCCGCCTGTTTCTAAGCCATAGATCCAAGCGCGCTCCTTATCGCTCATTCTGGACCCCCCCCCTCCACTAATGGTAGAATGGACAGGGGGGTCTGGAATCCAATCTGGGCCATTGATTTAAGCGCTCATCCCTGGGTCGTCCATATGTGCGCAAGTCTTATTACCGATTCCGGACCCCCCCCTGGGTTAAAAGCAGAACGGTCGGGGGGGTCCGAAATGCTCTGTGCACCGTAGATCTAAGCGCTGCGATCAGGGCTGTCGGTATATGCAGAGAGTATAAATAGGGAGCAAAAAAGAACATGCTCTGGGAAAACTTAGGATAAATGCATTTTATGGTTTTTTCCCCCACATTTTCAAATAAACACCACCAAGGGACTCCAACTAAACTATCTGTTAAGCATTTGAAACATGGTGTGACACTTACATCAAGCCGGCTTTATTGGAATGAAGCAACAATGCCACTACCTAAGTTCTAACCTAGTTTCCTATGACAGTTAACCCATATTAAACTCTTGGGTTAAGAAATTACTCTACCCTAGGGCTATCTGACCAGGATTAGACAGTCTGGCCAGATTTATTCACTAATCTAACCTAGACACTTTGGCTAAGATTAAACTGTTTAGCCAAATCATTCACTACCCTATCAACATCAAATTTAAAAATAAATTGGCCATGCTTGAAAGGTATGGACCAAGTTACCATTATT
>JASDQU010752107.1:34993-52826 GCA_032191745.1 Picea mariana
CTCTTGTTATTCTCATACCAAGGATTTTCTTTACAGCACCAAAATCCTTGGTATGAGAATAACAAGAGATATGAAAAATTGCAAATTGACATTGTCTTAGGATGAGTACATAAAGAAGGTGTTGGAGAGGTTTAGATTGTAGAATGAAAAACCAGTTAGTACACCTTTGGCCAACCATTTCAAATTAACTAAGGAGATGCATACCAAGACACATCAGGAGATAGAATACATTTCCAGGGTCCCTTATTCATCAACAATTGACAAATTGATGTATGCAATGGCTTGCACAAGACCAGATATTGAACATGTAGTGCGAGTTGTGAGAAGGTATATGAAAAATCTAGGTAAAGAACATTGGGAGGCAGTAAAGTGTATTCTCAGGTATTTGAGAGATACTACTACTCATGCATTATGTTTTGAAGGTTCAAACACTATTCTGTAGGGAAGTGTTGATTCAGATAGGGAAGGTGATAAAGATAGTAGGAGCAGCACCATCGGATATGTTTTTATTGTAGGTGTAATAACAATAAGTTGGATTTCAAAACTGTAAAAGGTTGTTTCACTTTCAACAATAGAGGCAGAGTATGTTGTTTCTATAGATGCTAGTAAAGAGATGATTTGGTTATAGAGGTTTATGGAGGAATTGGGTAAGAAGAAAGAGAATAGCAGGTTGTACTGTGACAGTGAGAGTGCCATTCATCTTGCAAATAACTTATCCTTCCATTTGAGGACTAAGAATATACATCTCATGTGCCATTTCATACAATCCATCTTGGAATATGGAAATTTGAAGTTGGAAAACATACACACTAGCCATAATCCTCCAAACATGTTAACAAAGGGAGAAACTAGGGAGAAACTGAGTTCTTGCTCAATTTCAGTTGGTCTTCAAGAATGAATATGAAGATGAGAAATTCACAAGTTCCAATAAGAATCATAGTACATCATATACAACAGTGATGGAGTTGTTGAGATCAGTCTCGAAGTGGGATATTGTTGGTTGTGGAGGTTGATTATCTTCCTGATTCAGAGATCTTTTTTTCAGCCCTGTTTATACCCCATGAAGATTTTACACCTTGGAAAAATGTACACTCCTCAATGCGGTGGTTTGGGGGTGAAACCCTTGAAGGAAAAATTGCCTTGTAAATATATATTTTAATTTCATTATAAATATGGATCATTCATTATAAGGTCGCAGATCTGACGGTAGAAGTTATGTTAGGTTTTTTTTCCCTAGAAGGCAACCCTGTTTTATGAGAGAAATGTATTGCGACTATGTATCATTGTGAATATTGTATTCTAAGTAAGGAGAATGTGGAAGACAGAAGAGGAAGTTACAGAAGGTGTGTTGTAGGTTGTATCCATTCATTTGTTGGATAATAATAAATGAAGGACCTAGCAATTTCTCTGGTGGATGTATCCCACACTGGGTGAACCACATATATCTGTGTCTCTATTGTATTATGTATCTTCTATGTTTTATTTCCTCATTTTTATTTTTTTTATTGCTCCACGATCCTTTTTTTTCTAACAAAATGATGACGAAGAAAAGGAGTTGTTCCCAAAAGCACCAAATAAGGAAAATAACATTGACCTGACTGCAGTCATGGTAGGTTGAGGCATACGAATTCCTCCACTAGAAAATTTAGAACCAACAGTGGGCCTGGATGGTTTTTGGGAAGAACCTCTTAGTGAGGGGGGTGGAGAAGAAATATGAGCTCCACCAAAAGGAAACACATTGAATGGAGCATTGGTGAACCCAAGGGATCCCTGCGGGGCATTCTTAGAACTCCCTATACCCAAGCCGATAGTCTATAAAGTAGACTGGGTTAGAGCTGAGTTCGTGTTGAATCCTAACATCCCATATGAGAACTCACCAAAAACTGAATTATGCATGACCGTAGAATGAACAGTGGTTGTAGTCATGATAGGGACTATGCCACTGACAAAGGTAGTAGTTGTTTGATGAGAGGAATTTCTCAAAGGGGAAGGTGGGAGAGGGGGAAAGAGAACCTCCGCACATAAAAACAAAGTAGGAGTATGAGTAATCCCATTCAAAGTAAGATCATTTGCTTCCATAGCAAGTCTCCTAACGAGACGACGATCAGGACTAGTCACCTTAGGAGGGACTATCTAAACAAGAAATGGTGCTCAGAGGTCAGTTATCGGAGGGTTCTAGGGCCTAAAGAAACCTTCATATTCGAGGTCTAAAAGGAGAGTTACCTTTGGTGCAAAAGTGTCTCCTCTTGAAACAATATCAGGTACAATTTCTCATGGCCCGGTAGTTTCAAAATAACCTTGTTGATCCAACATTCACCTCAACGGGGGCGGGGGTGGCTCCATGGTTACTGGTAGGAGGCCTTGGAGCCTGCATGAATGACGGCGTTTTTTATCATCCACTTTGTGAATTGATAAACCCGCACTCTAAGTCAATGCTAGGGGGAAGCATAGAGCACACACTAAAAATTCCCTAAATATGAATGAAGCAAAAAGGTAGAAAGAACAATTATGCCAACCAACATTAGAGAAACTTATCGATGCAAGTGTAACTCGAACACAGAAACACCCTCTGGGTATACTCTATGAAGCATGGTCTGACATATATCCTAGGTACCACAGTATGCCCCCGCAGTCACATGTGTAACTACATATAAAAGAAAACTAGGTTAGTCAGTCACTAGGAGGGTACAGTCGACAGTTGGGCATATCATATGAGTAGGATAACTATGTTTGAATCCTTTCAAGGGTACTAAAATCAAATGGTCTAGAAGACAACTGAGGATCCAAAATAGATTCGAGGTCCACGAAACTCTGTAGTCAAATGAAGTCAGCAGAATCCCAATAATGACCCTCAAATATGATCCCCACTATGCTTGGTCTAAATTTGGAGGGGCCATCTTCGCTTCCTTTCCTCACGTGACCTCGTTCTTAGCCCTTGTGTTAGAGGGGGGTCCTAGATATCTTTTACAACATTGGAATTCAACACTCCCTATATTAGAATCTTAAGTTTGATTTGGTGGCCTTGGAGAGTTTTCTCTCCACACATAATCCAAGGCCTTAAAGCCTAGTCTAGTTGGTTTACCCTACAAACAAAAAAGTCTAGTTGATTTTAAATTCAAGATTTTATTTTAATGTCTTGATTACTCAAGGGTGCGTTGATGAAACTTGTGATGTTCTTTTAAAGATGAAAAAGAGGATAATTATAGAGCTTTTAGAACATTGTGCTTTGATAAATTATATTGGCATTTTCAAACATAAACATACATGGTGTCCATAAACGCTAAAAATTGAATTGTAATACCAAAGCACCAAATTGTCAAAGTTGTCTATATTAAACTGCAGGCCCAAAGTTGGCCAAGGCTCCATAATTTAGGATTTAATTTGTAATTTTATAATTCCAATATTTGTAACTTGTTTGATAATTCCAAGATGATTTCTATGCACAATGTTTCACGAATTTTTGATGAATCATTAGATGTTGGGTTATGAGAGAAACCAAGCTCAGTTTTTCAATTTCAGTTATAAAAGACTCTTTTGTGCCAAAATACTCTATAATTTGCAAGGTCGAACCTGTACTAAGTGAGACCATTAAAATGCACGACCAAGCTTCCCCGTAGCTTAGGATTTGTTGTAAAGGTATATGTTGTAAAGGTTGTAAATTTACATATGTCATTTAAAGTGCAATTGAAAACATTATAGGTTTCTTTCATGCAACTATTTTTGGGATTTCATGTAAATTTGAATGCAAATCGACCTCAAAGTAAAATGCACTTTCTACTGCCAACTTTGACCCACTTTATTTTGCATCCAACAAGGATCTACTAAGACATTTAGTCACTATTAAAAATATAAGGGGATAGATGGGACACCCTTGTATTAAGCCCTATGAAGCCTTAAAAATATAAAGTAGACCCATTTATTAAGATAGAGAAAGAAAAGGAATGCAAAACCCAAAGTGAATTAGCATCAATCTCAAATAAAACCGGCTAACCATGTCGTATTCGTTAGATAAATCAAGTTTAACCACCAATACCATGATACTCCTAGTGTTAATGGAATGTATACCCTCTTGCACCATCCCCAATGGCCTCATGAATATGCCTACCATCTAAAAAAACCAAAATGATCACTAGAAAGAGACTTGGAGAGTAGTCCTTTAACCCCATTTAACCCTTTGAGAAATAATATTTGCAATAATTTTATATTTGTGGTTGTATAGGGAAATAGGACTATACTCCTGAAAACAAGTAGGGTTATCATACTTATGGATCAAAATAGTGTTTCTTATTTCAAAACACATAAGTCATAACTTATCAAACCATTTGTTGATCAAAACATATTTGTAAAAAATATATATATCATTTATCTTAGGTGATAACCAATTGATTTTTTCTTACTAACTTTAAAATTTGGCAACAACATTGTTCCATTAGTGTCACATGTGCATCATCAACAATAATTAACAACAACTTACAACAAAAAGAAATGGCAATGGAAAATATCTTTATAAATACATGGAAAAAATTATACACACTAATCTAAAACATGGTATACCACCTACATGTTGAAAGAGGTAAAAAAAATAATACAAGTAAAGTATTAAAAAAAAATCTTCTACTACATAAATTCACATGACTTCAATTGAAAATTCATGGTTTTCCCAAGAGTAGTTGCTATTAACTATTCATCCATATGTAGTGCATATTCCCATAAACATTGGGATGCATAATCATTAATTTGTAATTTTTTTGAAAAAAATATATTATATCTTCATGGAAAATGTTTATATTTAAGTGAAAAATATAAGTGTATGCATAACTATAATAATAAATTATGCTACAAGTTTTTTATTTTCAATTAAAATATGAAAATTTGTAGTCTAAATTTCTTCAAAAAAATAATTTTTAGCCAAATTGGTGAAATTTCACTTAGAAACAAAAACAATGGATCAAAGCAATGAAAGTGTCATTCACAACTACAAGAATTCTCCCATAATATCTTGATTCCTCAACAACCCTTAACAACTGATCATTCCAATATTTATAACATGTTTGTACAATTAGTAGTGCATTTACACTCCATAAAGGATGATTTCTATGCACAAAGATTCACGACACTTTGATGAATTATAGGATGGTGGATTATGAGAGAAACAAAGGTCATTTTTTCATTTTCAAACACAAAAGAATCTATTGTGCAAAAATACTTTGTAATTTGCAAGGTCGAACCTATATTAAGTGAGACCATTAAAATGCATGCCCAAGCTTCCCTGTAGCTCAAAAATTGTTTTAAAGGTTGTAATACGGAGTCAGATATATTATAAATTTACATATTCCATTTAAAGGGTAATTGAAGAACATGAGAAGTTCCTTTCATCCATCTATATTTGGGATTTCATGTAAATTTGAATGCAAAACTACCTTAGAGTAAAATGCATGCCCTAGTGCCAATATTGAGCCAAATTGAGTGGTTCAAGTTGTCATATTGTAGAAGATGTCATTTGTGATTTCACACATGTTTACAACCTTATATTGACATTTTCTGATAGAAACCTAGTTGATGTACATAAATGATAACAATGTTTTTCTCTTTTTCTTAAAAGAACAAGTGTTTATTCTTATCACAAATTCTTCTTTCTCAATAGAATTTAAAATTCCTTACAAAAACTAAGCATGGTATAAAATCTATATGAGTTGAAATATGAAATTATGCATTGGCTTAAGTAAATTGAAACCAAGAAATTATAAGCAAAATGATGCAGTCCCCCTACCTCGGCAGGGTTCTGCGACCTCCCGGTCTCTGGATCGATCTTGTTCTGAGCCGAAATGGCTCTTCGAGCTCCTGCTGGAACCCTTTGAATGAATCCATAGGTATGTTTGTCCTCTGGCATAGGTCTTGAGAAAATCTATGAGCGCGCCCCCTTTTCGACGCTCTTCTCAGTTTTGAACCAACACGCACCTCGACGTTGATTCCTTTCCAACTAGCCCCTTCTTATCTAGTGGCCTCGGCCTATGGCCCAAGGCGTAAAAAACACACCTTTCACGTTTTGGGGTTTAGGGAGTCCTGCATGCGAGCTCTCCCAGACTCCTTGTCCTTCGAATTGTCGAACCCCGAAATAGAGGCTAGCTCCCACTAGCTCCTGCCTTCACTCCTGACTCATATGACCTTCGCCCTATGACCAACGGCTAACATCCAACCGACTCCCTAGGTTTTTGCGTTTCGACGATGTGGAGGGGTTAACTCCTTGTCCCTCCAACTCTTGATTTCCGAAAGTCCAAAATTGTATCTACTACAAGATCAACGACTCTGAGCCTTCCTTGATCTAACGATCCTGGTTCTTTCGGGGTTTCGCGATTCAGGGAATCACAATGCAAGGGTCCCGCTCCTTTGTATTTTGAATCCCCAGTTGTTGAAATGCCGAAATGTATTGGCGTTCGATCAACGACTCTGAGCCTTCCTTGATCTAACGATCCTGGTTCTTTCGGGGTTTCACGATTCGAGGAATCACGATGCAAGGGTCCCTCTCCTTTGTCTTTTGAATCCCCGATTGCCAAAATGCTGAAATGTCTTGGCATTTGATCAATGGCTCACAATAACCCCTGAGATCTATGGTCCATGTCCAACCTCGCTATTTTTCTATTTTTCGATTCAGGGTTTTGGGAGACAAGGACCTCTGTCCTTCCAACTCGCGATACTTGAAATTGCAATGTGGACCAATGGTCCAGATCTGCCTGTGATCGATGGTTCGAATCTTTCGGGCCTTTCCTCGAAATTTTGACCACTTGCCACGTGTCCTCCTGTGGACAGTCACGATGCTTTTGGGATTTTGTCGAGTCCTCTCCTTTGCTTCTACGAGGGTTAGACCTCGTTCTCCTCTTTACGGATCCGATGGCTATTTGTTCTTTGCACAAGATCTGATGACAGTTTTGCTCCCTCTTGAGCTTGGGAACATATCCCTTCCCCTTGGAATATTTTTCGAAGTTTCAAAGGGATCGACCTTCACTTCCCCTGCGAGCTCAATTCCTTTGTATCTCGCCTGTGTTCTAGGAACACTGTCCCTCCTAATCTTCATTCTCTCAGAGATTTACTCATGCACGCACTTTGCATTCAAGGATCTTGAATAACTCAGATTCGAGAATTTTTCTTGAAAAGAAAACTCCTTACGCCCACCTGGCATTCTCCTACTCGACACACACCTTGCAGAACCTACAGAGTATTCAGTAACCCTGTAAGTGTCTTCTCCTCGACACTTCTCTTTTCTCGGAACTCGAAATATAGTTCCCTAGTGCACTCTATGCACTCGCTCGATGCCCTCTTGGCAGAGCTCTATAGAACCTTCAGTAGTTCTGTCTTCCCTAAACTCGAGACAGAGCTCCTTCCTGTGTACTTCTTGCACCTATACTAATGAAGGTTTAACGCTATCCCTCTTGAGATTTCCTGAGGTTGTCTCACCTCTGCCAACACACACCTTGCTGACTATGTGCACTTCTTGCACTCGGAAACTCCAAGATGGGACGAAATTGAAACTTATGAAATACTTCACCAGTTATGCATTTAAACATCAAATGCATAAAAACATGTAAACATCAAACACACAGTATGCATGAAAAACTGCTTTTCTATTAATCTGTATGTCTATACAAATGTTTACAAAGACTAGACTGTAACAAGTCTCAGCTCTCTCTTGAGACCTCTCTGCTTTGGTCTCTCCTCCTAACTCCCTACTCTAATTTATTAATTACAAAATGAGGGCTCCCATGAGCTTATCCTCAACCACCGTCTCTGAGCTATCGCTATCACAAAGTGGCCCCTACGGATACATTACATAAATGGATTCCCAGTCCTGACTACGTCCTGGGCTTGCTGCAGGAAACCATTAAAGGAAACCTCAACCACTACTTGTACAAAGACGTGGTCTAGCATTAAAAGCCTTACAACATTTATTGAAATTTTTAATTTCAAAATTGAGAGGGTTGTGCCTCTCCCTTTCTCCATTAAATGCATGCTGGATGTGCTGGCTAGCTGGCACACTATTGACATGGAGTGATGCTCTTGCATCATACTCCTCAGCTGGAAAAATCATGGTCTCTTGATCATGAGCTCCTCTTCTCCAGTGTTGAAATCCACCTGGATCCCAAACTTTCCCTTAGAGCTGTCCATCTGCTCCTCTGCTTCGTTGTTGCTGCTATTATTGCCCTGCTACTTTTGCATGATCCCTTATGCTTAGCTTCTCATTCCTGGTAGTCTCTGCTGCTAAACTTGACATCAGTCTTATGATTTCTTCAATTACCTCATCCAGCTACTCCAATGGTTGGCTCTCCTTATGCAGTCTCCTCAGCTACACTTCTTCCTGGCAAATGGGTCAATCAACTAGATCTCCCATGCCATATTTTTCCTCTGTGGCCTCAACTTGCAATCTTGCTGCAAAATTCATCTCTGCAGTCTTATTTTCTTGACTAACTTGCTATTCAGTCACCTTCTCTGACAGATTATCTTATGCCATTTCCCCTTATGCTGGTTGAATTCCAGCTTCCTCCAGCTTCTCCTCAGACTGGAATTCTCCTTCATCTTCTACTACACGCCTCGGTACTGTAGTTATCATCTGTTCAGCTCCCTTGCTTAAAATTCTGAGTGATTCCTCGAAATGCTCCTCTGCTAACATCTGCATGATTGTCTTCTCGTGGCAGCCATATACTGGCTCTGGATTGTTCAACCACTCCTCCAGCATATCTAACTCCATTTCCCATGGAGTGAGCATCTTATTTGCATGCTCCTCTTCTATTGGGGCAACCATTAGTGTCTTCTCCTCCTCTCCCTCTATGACAATCACTATTGGTTGTCCTTCTTCTGTTGTTTCTTCTGCAACACATACTCTGGCCTCAACTGGGTTGCTTGGTAGGAATACTTCAATTCCCCCAATGATCAGAATGTATTTCTAACCTTCCTTCGTTAGCACTCCTTGCTGATCCAAACTCTCCTCGGCGTTCATGAGACTTTCACATAGCCTCATCTTTTCCTCCTTGCCCACTTGGCATCCTGGGAATTTTCTACTACCCACCTGGCAGTGTATGAGACCGATTGGTCCCATCTCATTTCCCACCTGGCAATCTGAACTTTCACCACTGCCCCCTTGGCAGTATGCGAGACCTTCTACTGATCTCTTCCCACTGCCCACCTGGCAACTCGAAAGTTCACTTCTGCCCACCTGGCAGTTTATGAGATCAATCAATCCCATATCCATCAACACTCCTTATTGACCCGAACTCATCCTTGAGTTCATGAGACTTTCAGACAGTCTCATCTTCTCTCCCTTGCCCACTTGGCAGTATGGGATTTCTGCCTTGCCCACCAAGTAGTTTACGGGATCTTCAACTAATCTCATACCATTGCCCTCCTGCAATATGAATTTTCACTGTTGTCCTCCTGACAGTCTATGATATCCTCCAGTGATCTCATTTCATTTCCCACTTGGCAATTGGAAAATTCATCTCTGCCCTCCTGGTAGTTTATGAGACCTGAAATTGATCTCTCTTCCTCATCACTGAGGGTTTATCCAACTTCTGGCTCACAGATGAAAACCAACTCTGTGTCACTGAGGCTTTCAGCATACCTCAGCCATATTTTCAACATCCTTTGCTGTCTTTTGGCCAACAACTCCTTGACTGACCACTTCACCTTCTTTTTCATGGGCCATTCATACACCCATCGTTTTCTTGCACTCTATTTCATTTGAAATGAAAGCTCCTCCATCCTCGCTCTTATCTCAATGAGTTATTTATCCATCTCAACCTTGCTCTTCATATATTGGTGGTCCTCTCTTTTACCATGCTTATGGCCTTCAATAGCCATCTTCTTCCCTTTGAATCTTCTGTTGTTGTTACTCTGCAACTGAGAGCATTTCCAGTATCTCCTACAATCCACCCAACTGTCTATTTATTGTTGCATCCTGCAACAATCTCTTCAATCATCTTCATCTGAAATATACAGATGAAGTTCAGGCTCTGATACCACTTGATGGTGTGTATCAAAGTATTTTCCTTATCTACTCTCCCTCCCTTTGCCTGCAGTCTACAGACAGAAAGTGGCTCTGATACCACTTAATGTAGTCCCCCTACCTCAACAGGGTTATGTTACCTCCCGGTCTTTGGATCGATCTTGTTCTGAGCCGAAATGGCTCTTTGGGCTCCTACTGGAACCCTTTGAACGAATCCATAGGTCCCTTTTGTCCTCTAGCACAGGTCTTGAGAAAATCTGTGCACGCACCCCCTTTTCGGTGCTCTTCTCTGTTTTGAACCAACACACACCTCTGCGTTGATTCCTTTCCAACTAGCCCCTTCTTATCTGGTGGCCTCGGGCTATGACCCAAGGTGTAAACAACACACCTTTCATGTTTCAGGGTTTTGGGACTCCTGCATGCGAGCTCTTCCAAGCTCCTTGTCCTTCAAATTGTTGAACCCTGAAATAGAGCCTAGCTCCTACTAGCTATTGCCTTCACTCCTGACTCATATGACCTCTGCATTATGACCAACAGCTAACATACAACCGACTCTCTAGGTTTTCGCGTTTCGACGATGTGGAGGGGTTAACTCCTTGTCCCTCCAACTTCCGGTTGCCGAAAGTCTGAAATCGCATCTACTACAAGATCGACGGCTCTAAGACTTCCTTGATCTAACGATCCTGGTTCTTTTGGGGTTTCATGATTTGGGGAATCGATATGCAAGGGTCCCGGTCCTTTGTCTTTCGAATCCCCGGTTGTCGAAATGTTGAAATGTCTTGGCATTCAATCAACGCCTCACAATAACCCCTGAGATCTACATTCCACGTCCAGCCTCACTATTTTGCTATTTCATGATTCAGGGTTTTGGGAGACAAGGACCTCTATCCTTCCAACTCGTGATACTTTAAATCGCGATGTGGACCAACGGTCCAGATCTGCCTGTGATCGACGGTTCGAATCTTTCGGGCCTTTCCCTGAAATCTTGACCGCTTTCCACGTGTCCTCCTGTGGACGGTCATGATGCTTTCGGGATTTTTTTGAGTCCTTTCCTTTGCTTCTACAAGGGTTAAATCTCATTCTCCTCTTTATGGATCTGATGGCTATCTGTTCTTTGTACAAGATCTGATGACAGTTGTGCTCCCTCTTAAGCTTGGGAACTTATTCCTTCCCCTTGGAATATATTCCGAAGTTTCAAAGGCCTAGACCTTTGCTTCCCCTATGAGCTCAATTCCTTTGGATCTCGCCTGTGTTCTAGGAATGTTGTCCCTCCTGAGCTTCGTTCTCTCAAAGATTTACTCCTGTGCACACTTTGTGTTCGAGGATATCGAATAACTCAGATTCGAGAAGTTTTCTTGAAAAGAAAACTCCTTACGCCCACCTGGCATTCTCCTGCTCGACACACACCTTGCAGAACCTACAGAGTATTCAGTAATCCTGTGAGTGTCTTCTCCTCAACACTTCTCTTTTCTAAGAACTTGAAATAGATTTCCCTAGTGCACTCTATGCACTCGCTCGATGCCCTCTTGGAAGACCTCTACAGAACCTTTAGTAGTTTTGTCTTCCCTGAACTCAAGACAGAGTTCCTTCCTGTGCACTCCTTGCACCTATGTTGATGAAGGTTCAATGTTATCCATCTTGAGCTTTCCTAAGGTTGTCTCACCTTTGTCAATGCACACCTTGCGGACTATGTGCACTCCTTGCACTCGGAAACTCCAAGACGGGACGAAATTGAAACTTATGAAATACTTCACCAGTTATGCATTTAAACATGAAATGCATGAAAACATGTAAACATCAAACACACATTATGCAGGAAAAACTACTTTTCTATTAATCTATATGTCTATACAAATGTTTACAAAGACTGGACTGTAACAAGTCTCAGCTCTCTCTCGAGACCTCTCTGCTCTGGTCTCTCCTCCTAACTCTCTACTCTAATTTCTTAATTACAAAATGAGGGATCCCATGAGCTTATCCTCAACCACCATGTTTGAGCTATTGCTATGACAGAGTGGCTCCTATGGCTACATTACATAAATGGATGCCCAGTCCTGACTACGCCATGGGCTTGCTGCAGACAACCATTAAAGGAAACATCAACCACTACCTGTACAAAGGCATGGTCTAGCATTAAAAGCCTTACAAAATTTATTGAAATTTTGAATTTCAAAATTGAGAGGGTTGCGCCTCTCCCTTTCTCTATTAAATGTGTGTTGGATGTGCTGACTAGCTGGCACGCTGCTGACATGGAGCGATGCTCCTGCATTACAAAATCTCTAGCTAACATATCTTTTAGATGAATATTTCTTTTCAATATCCTTTAGATAAACATAACACACATTGGTCAAATAAGAGATGATTCATTAAAGGAATTACATAAGTCATTTATATGAAAAAAGAGATATACAAAGTATTAGGATAAAATCCTAAAATTATAAAAATTACAAACGATCTCTTAATGGCATCCTCACACATAGTACTTAAAGTTAATATGACTAACATCTAATGCTTTGCATCTATTTAGGCATCACCCATTTCCTCATCTTTTCTAACGTAGAAATTATTCTCGGAGGCAGATGAACTAACACTGCCAACTCCATTATTCTCCTCAACTCGGAATTTGGGACATTTTAGAACATAAAGATCTTGTACAATCCCAATTAAATAATTCATAATTATGTTCATCTTGTTCTCAACCATGAGCTGAAAGTCCACCATGGGTTTTTCATTCCTTGCATGAGCCTAAATTGTGTCCCTTGCTTCAAGAACACTCTTAATTGAATGAGTAGGATCTTCAAGAAATGAATCTACGAACCTTTTTGAAATAATTGATGTTGCAGGAACAACAACTGCAGAATTTGTAACATTAGCAGTAGTTGCAAAAGTATTCTCAGTCATCAAATTAATCTCATTCCTCCGTTTATTTGAGCCTTTCATCTCCATTAGATAGGTGTAATTGTTAGGATTCACAATGCCCAATATCTGATTATCTTTCATATACAAAATATCAATGAAATGACCAATAAATAGAGGGACTTCCATGAGCAAATGTATGTAAGTTTTAATCCTTCGTTGAATTTCTAAAGTACAAGTTGATACTCTTCATGTGTGAATTATCTCACAATTTGCTCGAACTGATAGATGTATCAGTCAAATTATGAATATCGTCATTAAACCCGGATGGTGGTTTAATTAGCTAATAATTATGATACTAACTAAGGTTGTTGTACTTGGAAAAACATTATGATTTGTAATCAATAGGTTGTACTTTGAAAAACATTACAATTTGTAATCATTGAGAAATTTGATTTTGTGATTGCGTCTAAAGTTTTATATTGTCATGTTAACACTTTGAAATTCCTCCAAAGAAAACATGGCTCAATGTGTGTGTGTGTGTGTGTGTGTGTCTATATATATATAACCTATCAAAAAATTATATTTGAAATTACAAAGTATGCTTATTATTATTTTCTTTCTTTGTAATTTGTACTTATCTATATGGTTGTTGTGGGGGAGAGTGGGGGAGAGAAGCAGAGTGGGGGAGAAAGAGAGAGGAAGAGGGAGAAAATGGGAGAGATTGAGTGAGCATGCAAGAGATTAGAGAGAGAGATAGAGTGGTGGGAGACATAGGAGCAGAGGGAGAGAAGATCGCCCATACCCGACCAAGGCACGTGATAACAATGTCATTATTATTATTTTTTATATTTTCTATATTATTATTTTATGACTTATTTTCTATTATTTTGGGAACTATTTATTTGATTAGAAGAATGTGAAAACATTATTCATAGAAATCAATTAAGTTAAATTAGTCGCATTTAATATATGAGAGTGTGAGAGGGAGAGAGAGGAACACAAAGAGGGGGTCATTAAAAATGAAAATACCTTATGCACCAAGCTAGGTATCAAAGAGTGGGGTCTTCCCTAAGCACTCAACGCAATGCATACCATTTCTTTATAAGGGGGCGTGATTGAGATAGGTTGATATTGGTGGCCACCCACCTATTCCAAATTCCAACCGGCTCATCTTGACAGTTTTCAGTTTAGCACATTTCTCTCTAATGGGGACATTTGTTTGTAATTGTGGGTTTTGCACTTATGGGGTTGTCTTGAAGCCCTACACAACATATGGGTGGATATTTGTGGTTGTCCACCTATTCCAACTAGCTTATTTTGGAAGTTTTCATGTGAGTACATATTTATGTACTTCCAGGGCTGTTTTGGGGTTCTAAACAGTGTTTTCTTGGCTTGCCACAGTCAAACTGTAGATAGACTCAAATTTTGATGACATAATGCATATTTCTTGAAACTACCTTTCCAACGGGCTATCACACACCTAAAATGAATATCGTATGCAAAAGTTACGACCCTTGGAAGTTAATGTACTAACTTACCCCAATGGGGCCCACATGACTTTTGGCACTTCATCTCCTAGGGTTAGGTTTTTGGATGTCTAGGATTTTGGCATTCATGTTTATCATAAAAATTTCATAAGAGCCTCATTTTGATAATCTTCTTGCGAATGAGCATAGTCATCACATCTCTTCTCAAAGATAAAGCTGTCACTATTCGAGCAAGTCTTGCACTTTGTATTTTCACAATCTCTATACATTTATTTCATTAATAGAAATCATGTATTGATGTATTTATTTGTTTCTGGCAATATTTATGTGTATTTCATTGTAATATCTCTACTTTAATTCCATTCCTAAAATAATCTGGATTAGTGGTATGAGTGCAGGTTTCTCTTGATCATTTTTCAATGCATGTCCCCAACGAGGTCCGAGTATAGCACATTGGGTCTCAAGATTTCCTCTCTTGAGGGAAATCGTTATCACACGCCCAAGAAATCCTCTATGGCATCATAAAATAAAAATGATAGAGCAGAAGATTCTATTAACCTATTTCTTAAGAAAGCTCTCACGCGATAGAGGGACAAAATGATGGAGAAATTTTCCCACCCTTCAATGCATGTCTATAGAAACAGGAGCATCTTCATCAAGAGGCCACTTTCGAGGAACCTCTCCCTTCAAGGTACAAGTTAATTTTGATATTTGCATACTTGAAGGTCAGATATATGTGGATGCCTTAGAAAATGGTTGAATCTGCTAGAAGGTTATTTCTTTGTTCACAATTTTTCTGACAAGGAAAAGATCACCTTCGCACTCCTCAAGGCTCTCCCCCATGTCAAACATTGGTGGGAAACTTACTAGGAGAAAATTTCCACAAAGGAATATGCAATATATGGGGTCGAGCCCACTTGGGATTTTTTTGTGGATGCGGTCAAGGAAAAATACTACCATGTTGATAACTATCAAGACCAGTACATGAGATGGACCACACTGCGGCAAGAGAAGAGCCAAATAGTGTCATAGTTCACAAACACTTTCGATACCTTGCGCACCAAGTTGGGTATACAACACTCTGAGTGACATCTGGTTATGAATTATGGTGGGGCTCTGCATAGGTACATCCAAACCGAAATGGATTTCCTAAACATCTCATCATTGGGAGCTGCCTATTGATATTCTATCAAAATCGAGAAGAAATTTAGGTGCCTGAACAAATGGGAGTTTGGGTCTGCAAATCTGAAACAACCAAAGCATGGTAAAGATGAACCTAACCAACAACCTCCCGACAACCAGTCCAAGACACAGGAAAAGAAAGGTAAAGGAAAACCAAAGAATGACACTGGGAAGTGGTGCGACTTCCACAAAATCCCTTAGCACAACACCAATGAATGTCACTTGAAACAATCATTGGTGGTTGAGGTCAAAGACAAGGAGCTAAACCCTGATTCAAAATCTGATCCATAAAATATTGAAAACAGATAGATCATCGATGCAAACCCCACTGCTACTATCGCGACCGCAACGATTCAACTAGAAGAACCAGTAGATCCTAAAGAGTGGGAGAACCTATTCCATTCACATATGTGGGTGAAGGAGACCCTATTGCATTTCATTTTTGATAGCAGTAGCCAGAAGAACCTCATCTCAATTGAGGTTTTCAAACAGTTGGGGTTGTTAACAACACCACACCCACAGCCATACAACATCGGGTGGCTTCACAAAGGATGAGATCTTTGTGTCAGCCAGCAATGTCGCATGTACTATGGAATCTATCCCTTCAAGGATGAGTTAGTGTGTGATGTTTCCCCTCTTGACGTCTATGATGTTGTTTGGGCTAACCATATATGTCGAAACATCATGTTGTTTATGAGTCTCAACCCCATAGTGTCATTATTACTCTAGGGGGTCATCTCTACACGATACCAAAGATAGTTTTGAATATTGTTCGACCAAAATAGTGTCGCAAGGTAATCTCTCATATTTCAAAACTCATCCTTTTCACAGTCTCTTCAAAGGATGCACAGAAGGCCACTACAACCATTGTAGCCTCAACACCTTCTATCTAGAAGAAGAAGATGGCAGAAAGGAAAGGAGATATTGTTTTTTCACCTACAATAGTTCCTACACAATGCCCCATCAAGACCAGATACAATAGGTTGGTGGAATAGATTCAACCCCGCCAACAATAAGTTCATGACAAATTTCCATAGACCAAGCAATGTAACTTCTCCAACAAGGCACACAACTCACCAAGATATAGATTCAAAAAAAACTTTCCTCTCTTCCCTGGGGACTCAATGAAATGGAGACCATTTCTTGCTTAGGGGGGAGGATTTATCTAGGTGGATATTGGTGGCCACCCACTTGTTCCAAATTCCAACAGGCTCATCTTAACTATTTTTCAGTTTTGCACATTTCTCTCTAATGGGGAAATTTCTTTGTAATTGTGGGTTATGCACTTATGAGGTTGTCATGAATCCCTACACAACATCCATGTGGATATTGGTGGCTTCCCACCTAATGAAATTCGCTTATTTTTTAATTTTTCATGTTAGTACATCTTTGTGTACTTCCAGGGAAGTTTTGGGAATCTAAACAGAGTTTTCTTGGCTTTCCACAATAAAAATATAGACTGAGTCAAGTTTTGACCACATAATGCATATTTCTCGAAAAGACCTTTCCAACGAGCTATCACATGCCTAAAATGGAGATCGTATGCAAAATTTACGACCATAGGAAGTTAATGTAATAACTTACCCCAATGGGGCCCACATGACTTTTCACGCTTTATCTCCTAGGGTTAGGTTTTTGGATGTCTAAGGTTTTGGAATTCATGTTTATCATAAAAATTCCTTCATAGCCTCATTGTAATGATCTTATTGTGAATGAACATAGCCTTCACATCTCTTCTCAGAGATAAAGTTGCCACTATTCTAGTGAGTCTTGCACTCTCTATTTTTATAGTCTCTATACATATATTTCATTAATGGAAATCATGTATCGTTTTATTTCTCTGTTTCTGGCAATTTTATGCGTATTTCATTGTAATAACTATGCTTTCATTTTTTCTCGAAAATAATCTGGATCATATTAGCTCTTTCATTCCCTCATCTAGTTCTCTCCCTCTACCCCTCCATGCATAAGAAAATACCTCCACCTTGGCCCTAGACCCATCTAACCATAGGCCCCCATCTATACCTAACCCATCTTAACCTCGCCCCCCCACAATTGACCGAGGAACGTGATAACAATTTTGTGATTATTATTTTCTATATTTTATATTATTATTTTCGAACTTATTTTCTATTATTTTGGGAACTGTCTTTTATTTGATGAGAAGAATTTGTGGACATTATTCATAGAAATGAAATAAGTTAAATTTTCACATTTGATATACGAGAGAATGTGTGGGAGTGTGAGAGGGAGAGAGAGGAACACATACAGTGGGGGTAGAGAGAGAGGAGGACGGAGAGGGGGGTAGAGA
>JASDQU010752109.1:1747-14817 GCA_032191745.1 Picea mariana
AATGCGCCTGCCAAAAAGAGATGCCCCCTCTGTGCACAAGAGTTCGCCATTCCAGTTTACCAGCATGGATGACAGGTCACATGGCTCGTTGGCTTTTTTACTTGCTTTCTAGGTTTTTAGTTTCTTGTGAACTTAGTACTTTTGACATCTGTTCTGGTTTCCTTCGGGCAGAACATATGTCACTCTGTTATTATGTTTTCTATACTACTGCTACTTGCTATATGCATGTGCTGGTTTCCGATGATAATCGGCAGCATTTTGTATGGCCACAGGCCTACACTCTTGTACACTCTGTCATTTTGTCTATATAATATAGCAGGATCCACTTTTTTACTCAAAAAAAAAAAATAATCAAGAATTATATTATTAATTATTAATCTAGGAGAATGTCTTCCCGATGTTGTCCAAACATCAACACGTCCATCAAGCCACTATTTCATGCATATCCATGAGATCCATTGTTTGAGGAGTTGGTCACTGAATTGGAGAGAGCACCCTAACTAATTTTACTATCTTTGGCATTTTTTTGGCATCTCGAGGTTGTTGACTCACTTATATAGTGGAGCACTCCCTTGATCATTGCATTTTGCCACATTTATTGATGAAACCATAACTACTCTTGTGCATCTCTCAAGGGTGGTCTATTTTTAGCATTGTTTGTTGTTTGATGACCCTAGATCCAAGGGAGGCGACAACTACCATTGACACACATCTCAAGGGCACAGCTTTCATGGACTATTTGATATTATTTGGCTTGGTTAATGTGGCCTCTGTTGACCACCTATTTCAACTAGGTGTCAATGTCATGTACCATGAAGATATATGACCTCGTGTCATGACAAAGTTGAAGACTTATGGCTCAGAAGGGAAATTTTTCCCCCCAACACTTCTTTCTGTGTACACAGAATGTCCACTCCCCTACGTGGGATAATTTTGTAATATGTTAGCATGGGTCAAATAATTTAGTTGCCTAGGACTTTATCATTAGGGAAGTCCTTTCATCGAGTGTTTTTTTTTCCTCAGGTAATTAATCTTGCTTTTCAGCGATTTTAATTACTCTTGAGATTTTCACTCAATAATCCTCCAAAGTGGTAAAAGGCGTTCTAATGATCGAGCCTAATGGGTGACTAAGGTCTAGAAGTGTTGTAAATGACCATGTTAGACATCTCCTAGAGTCTTGTAGAATTTCGTTAGGTTTTGATGGGATTTTTTAGTAATTAAAATTTTCCATAAATTGAAAATTTTAATTATTTTTTATGAAAAATGTAAAAACTTGGTCCTTATGGATTTTGTATAGGAGTGTGTGTACTCAAATCAAATGGCTTATGACCCCCTACACCTTTGGACCAAGTTTCAGCTCAATTGGACAAGTTTTGCTAGGTCATTGTCCATGAGGAGTCCAAGTCAGTAAAAAGTCAACAAATAATTGGCTAAGGTAAAAAGCCAAAAAATTGTAAAATTGTCTAAAGTCATGAAAGAGAGTGAAGAAATGATTTCTAATGTATTTCCTAAGTTGGAAGAATGAAAATCCACTTAGAAGACCCCCAAGCCAAGTCAACAACGAAAAGTGAGTCTTCCTAAGTGAAAACTGCGTCCCCCTTCTTCATGAACTTAGGAGAAAGTAAAAATTAAAGTGAAAAGTGTCTAAAACCCTAAGTGTGCCCTTCCTATAGCTTAACCTCATGTTTGAACAAGAGGAAAGGGGTTTTCCCCCTTCACACCTCACCCCTCAAACCCTAACTCACTACCAAAACCCTAAAAGTGCGCCCTCCTTGACTTGTTCTCTCTCTCTTGGATGGGTGACATTTGTAACTCATCCAAGAGGGGTCTCTCCTCTCTCCCTCGCTTAAAAGGAAGCCCCCTCTCCTCATTTTGACATGAAGTTTTCATAGTAACTCCATTATACCAAAATCTCTCCCCACTCTCTCTCATTCTCTCCCATTTTTCTCTTGTAATTTTGGTGCCACTTGGTAACCTTTCTTGGAGCAATAAGTGAAGCTTTGGAGGATCTCTTGGTGTTTTTTGGTGCTTTCATGGTGTATTCTTGGTTCTATTGGCTACTTTTGTGTGATATTTTCTCTTGGTGAGGTAACATTGTAGGTTTTGTTATTCTTGCTTCACATTGTTTTACTTGAAGAACCCTAAGCAAAGTATTTTGCTTGGGATAAATCTGTAGTAGTATTGCTATAGATTTATGGTTAAGAACATGTGTTTCCTCTTAAGAGGTCACAAGTTCAAATCCAGAGGGGGGTAAGGTATGTATACTTCCGTAGACTTTACCAGTCAAATCGCTGGGCGGAGGGGGGTCCCTAGTCCCACAAACAAGGGGGTCTCATACACCAATTTGGTGTGGCTTGGCCGTGACCTTAAAAATAGATTATTATTATTATTATTATTATTATTGTGTGATTTGTTTTTATCAGAGTTTACAAAGTATTTTGTAGGCCTCTTAAAGGATCTCACCTTCTTGCCTCATTGTGTAGTAAGGGTTTACAAATTTGTAGGTTGTCAAAGCTTGGAGGAGGAACTCCAAAGACTTCATTTTGCTTCAATTAATTTTTTGTTTTAAGTTCAGTCCTTTTTTTATTTATTTTATGAACATATAATCATTATAATCTTACTAAAAATTCCAATTTTCAAGTTCAGATTTTTTCTGTAAATATTGTTGTACATATGCTAACATAAAACTAACATATTGTGGTGATTTTTAGCATTTTCCAACAAGTTTTTTTTGTTGTTTTATGCAGGTTTTCACCACAAAAAGAGGAGGTGTTGCCCAAAATTGGCAACTAGAGGCTCAACAGAACATCACTAAGCTTTGGTGCAAAGCTCTTCTCCCTCTCTTACTTTCTAAAGCTATTGTAAGCAGCCCAAGAGAGTCTCTTGGGCTTGCACTTTCTATTTCTTTTCAAGTTTAAAATCTTTAAATAATTTTAATAATTTTTTTCCACGCCTTGCATTGTGCGTGGCTCTACCATCATTGCAAAATCGTGTCGGCTAGGATTAGAAATAATTTTCTGATTTTTTCTTTAGTTAATTTTGTCCACCTTTGCCACAAAATCGAAAGGCTTTGTCCTCCACCTTGTGCCAAAGTTGTGTGGTTAATTTGTTTATATTATTTATTTTAAGTAATTAATTTTTGTTTTCCCACATCTTGCATGTGAGTGGCTATGCCATCCTGCAATATCTTGTTGGCTAGTGTATAAAAATTTATTTTGTTGCAAAGTAAATAAAATTTACCCCGCCTTTGCCCCGTATTCTCTCCCCTTACCACTATGTGGATCTTGGGTAATAAGAAAGGACAAAGGATTGAGTGGTTAGTCTAATTAATCACCCATTCTTCATTATTGTTTGGCCACTAAAATAAGATGACTTGTGGAGGCTAGAAGGGGTTGAAGTCGGGGACGGTTTCACGACACTAAGTGTCCTCCTTGTTGAGCGCCAAAGCACTTTGGACTTGACCTGTGGAGCTAGGGGAGAACCTTGTTGTTCTCTTGTTGAGCACTCAGCATTTCCTCTTGACTAAGAAATAAGGACTTGGGGGAGTCACATAGCTTAGGCTTGCAACTTTCCACATTTAAGCCCCTAAGTTAACAAGAGACTTAAAATCAACTAAAAGCAACCTACACACTTGCACAACATTTACATTTCCTTGCAATTTATTTTCAAGTATTTACATCCTATTCATTTTTTGCAAGATATTGTCGTGTAAATATTTATATTGATTTAGTTACAAGCATTCTTCATTTATTCATTGTTTTAAAGTAATTGTATAAAGTTATTTTTCGATTCATCATGTAAATAGTTCATAATTTTGTTTCATTTTGTTGAGTTATCAAATTTGTGATAATATTGGAATAAGTGGAATCGTTAGGCACTGGTCTAATTGTGGTTTAATAAACAAAGGTTTGCTTGTCATTGAAAGATTGCATATTGCATTGGTTGTTTGTCATTGGGTTGGGTAATACTAATCAACAAATCAATTAACTCCAAGAACTAATAAATTATTCACATAGTTTAATAGGGTCTACCCCCCTTGGCTTCCCTAGGAGTCAGCCTAGACGGAAGGAGTCCAGATTGAGGTGATAGTAGGTCTGGATTCATGTTTGTGCCTCCAAGGACGCACCAAGTGGGTTGGAGACTTCTCCACGTCTGTAGGTGTGTATTAGGACGACAACGGCGCCAAAGCCTCCTTCTTGCACATTATTCAAGGCCACACCTCTTCTAAGGAGAATTTTATATTATCTGGTCGATCAAGGTCTTTCTTGGAGAGTGGCCTAGTTGCTATGAGTACACTTGGCATATTTTCTTAATCCCTAGGAGGAATAACTCCTACTCTTGAAGAACGCCTCCTTCCCTTTGACTTGGCATACATTTGTATTTTGTTGGAGGTGGTTATTGAAGGCTAACTTTGAAGGACACTCCAAAGGAGGAGAGGACAAGTGGCATGAGGAGGTATGTTGCATGGTCAACTAGCCCAAGCTAGAAGAAGGTTTTCCATGGAGGAAGAGACATGTGGCATCTCATTCATGTGGCTTTACTATTTTATTATTTGTGAGGGTGTTTTCCATTGGAGATCCCTTTTTGTAATAATTTAGTGGTTTTCTAAGTATTTTCGTTGTAGTAATTAGTGGATCAAGAAACCACAATTTAGTATTTTATTGTAAGGACGTTGAATTGAAATCTATACAAGGATTTTCTCTCTCCATTGTTTACAGGGTGGATTTGGGAAGACCCCCTTCATGAGCTTAGTTGAATATCTTGTGAAGGTAATATGAATGCTATGTTGCACGAAACATGGAAATGTGTACAAGTTTCAAAAATGGGAACACCTTGAAACACAACCCCCCCAAAAAGGGTATGTGGGGGGAAACACAACACATACATACACACACACACATGATAACACATTATCTTGTAAGAAAATAAGAATGAAAAGTTAATCTGTAAGTGGGTTTGGAAATGAATTAGAGGTTAATTTATCCTCATTTTCCTTCAATTAAATTTTTTAGACTTCCTATGAGCCCCATGCACATCATGGGCACTTGGATATTTCCAAGAAGTTTCTGAGGTGTTTTCAAGTTTCCAGTACTGCTACGTGAGTAATTTATGAGTTTCGTGCAACAGAGTATGAATGCAAGGGCTCTTTCATGTTAAATGTGAGGCTTATGTTTTCATCTCAAATTGTTGAATGTTGATGCTGGAAAGTGTTTGCAAAATTTGCTTTAAGAGCCATTTGTGAAGGGTAATTCTACTCCATTGAAAAAGCGTAGGTGTGTGTCTTCATGTTCCTTTGTAGTTTTATTCATGACTGTTAATTTTGCAGCCATCATCTTAATTAGAGTGTGTTGCAGATTTTTGATTTCATAGTAAGGCACACCCTCATTGCATGTTTTAAGAGTAACACTTTTGGAAGGGCCCTCCAAGCAATTTTCTGCAGTACAAAAAAGTAAATTAGGGCTGTCTGTAGCATGCCTTTGTACATCTGTTTTGCTGTAATCATTAATAGAAAACAACCCTCTAAGATTGACGCCTTGATTCCATATGCCCAAGTTCGATAGGCACTAGTCTCGGTCCTCCATCCATTTCAAAAAATCATATATTTTTGTTTTATTAAGTCTCATTCTCCATCTATATTTGAGCCTTTATTTGCATAGACTTAGTAATCCTAATCTTAGGTAGTAATCCTAATCTTAGGTATACCCCAATGAGTTGGAGATGAGTCGGCTTAAAGAGAGTGAAGGAGCTATTGTGGTGACACAGTGGGCAGCCTTTCTATTATCCCAAGGGTCTCACTTGTGTTTAGGGCTTTACTACTTAAAGTGAGGGATTTGTTATCACAAAATCTAGCACTTGTGCAAAGCCTTCACAAGATGCTAAACCAGAATAACATATGGAAGTAATTGCAACTGTCACCTAGGCAAGTATTTCCCTCATTTTAGTGATGGATGGAGATCCATCACAAGGGAGGCTTCCCTAGCAACCTCAAAGGATTATATAGCAAGATAAGGGAAAGTCTACAGCCCCCTATATTGGTTGCTTGATTAGCTAGGGTTGAGTTAAGGGCAAGGTCAAAGTGAGTAAAACAAGGTAATTAATTATGTGAATGTGTAAGGTGTTATCAAGACAATTGAAGATGTTATCTAAGCTAAGAAAATGAATTAAATTGCCCAAAACACTAGCTATCAAGAGAAAAATGAAAACTGAAATAAACTTGCAAAGAAAAACTAGGTATTTGAGCATGTAACAAGTTTATAACAGCAGTAATATACCAACTCTATAATCAGCAATAAAGTGAAAGAAGATATGCCAAATAACAATGAAAAGACTTGTAAACCATTCACCAATGATTGCATGAAATAAAGAGCACGAAACTATGTTAGTTGAGTGCAATACAGCAAGCCCTAATGGCTGAAAATGCAATTATTGCAGCAATGACTATGTTAGAGATGATTCCAAGCAATTAATCCAAACTGTTAGACTATGAATGCTAGGGAATGAAGATGCAAATGCAAAGTCCTAAACTAAAACAAAACGTTGAGAGAGAGAGAGAGAGCTAAACTAGGGCTTTATATCACTTGCAAATGAGAAGGACTAGTGTCATCTTGAATCCTTGGGCATATGGAGTCAATGCAACACCTTTAATGGAGGCCAAAGGAAAGAAAAGACTTGAAGAATTAAAACCTTAGGATTATACCATCATAATCCTAGTTTAATCTTCTAAGAACAAACCCCAAGGTTTATACAATCATAGACCCTAGGTGTCGTCCCACTTCTTCTAGAGCATCTAGCAAGGAGATAAAGTGAACTAGGTTAAACCCTAGAATTTATGCAATCATAAACACTAGACTTTAACCATGCAAGAGACAAGGTTAGGGCGATGTACAATTGCAATCCCTAACTTGACCGTAGATGCTTCAACAAATTTAAGATTGTCAAACAAGGGAAGGGGATAAACAATTTTAATCCTTCCTTCAGGTTTCCAACAAAACAGTTCAAGGAAACAAGATAGCATGCAACTATTACCCATCTAATAGAGCATTCACCAAAATATACCAAGAACAAACACTTAAACTTGGAAAGAACACTTACTATGCCAGGTCGCTATGCATGAGGAAACCCTAGTTTCATGAAAACCCACCCAAACAAGAGAAAGCATCCACAATATCACTCCAAAAGTGCGCATAAGAGCTCCATGATGAGAAAGAAGAGAAGAACACTAGTAATAATTCCCCACAAGTGTGAGTTGTGATTTGACAAATGAGGAGCGCTAGCCTCTTTATATGAGGCAACCCTAGTGCTATAAACCCTCAAAAGCACCTAAAACATAAAATATCCATGATACAAGTTAGATAGGTCATGGACGACCCCCAAAATAGCCTCAATCATAAAGATATAACAAAAATACATCAAAACGTCCCCTCAAAAGGTGACACATGTGGTGTAGAAGCCTCCAAAGGCCATGACGTCATGCTCTAAAGGTGAAAAGGTGCCTCCAAAGGCCACGTCCCTCCATGAAAAGATACAAGCATCATCAAAGGTCACATCTCCCACCCCAAGGGTCATGTCACATCACCATCTAGTGCCAACTCATCATCAAGAAGGATCATCCCATGCTAGGTCATCTCAACTAGCATCTAAGCGTGACGTCATCATCATAGGTGCAATGTCCAAGGGATAAGAGATGACGTCACAAGTGAAGAGGGATCCATAACCTCTCCAAAGCGATGTCATCATCTCCAAGTGCCACATCGTATGATCAAACCCTAATATGCTCAGGGCTGCTCTATCTAACATGTGGACTTCTTGTCCATATGATGGCCAAACTGACCATATCTGCAATATCTGAGCTCATATGTCCATCGTCCAAGGTCCACGAGGTATGAGAAGGTGTCCCAGGCTATGTCCAATCATCATAGGGCCCAATGCCCTGCATCAAGTATGCAATGTCCTTTAAATGGTGCACAACGTCCTGGGTGTTATCATGAAAATTTCCTCTGAAGGACCATGTCAAGGTGCACCATGACCAAACAAGGCCCACAGAATCAGGTAAAACCAACAACTACAAGATACCATATCCATTAGAATCATACAAAGTAAGTCATCACTTAATACAAAAGCTACGTAAGCAAATCGCATTAGGTATCTTCTTCAAACCTAATGCTAGCTCAAGACTTTATGCAATTTGAGAAGTTTAAGTATAGGAGTGTTGAAATAATGTAACTGCGAAGAGCATTCTTATTATTATTGGATTAAATCCCCATTGCGGATTAATCATGTCATTATTATTATTATTATTATTGGATTAATCCCCATTGTGGATTAATCATGTCGGTAATTGTATAAGGACCAAATCCCCTTTTGCGGATTGGTCATCAGACAATTATAAAGGGCAGAATAAGAAGTCGGCTGCAGTTATTATGGAAGACCCAGAATTAATTAAAGGTGGGTTTACCCACCCAGAGTGAAAGGTCGGCCCTACCAGTTGTGACCTTTCACACGTTCCAGTCTTGTATAAATAAGAGGCTAGCGCCTCACTTCAAACACACAACTCACTTGCTCATTATCTTATGAGGCAAGTTGCAATTACCAGTTAGAGAGAGGAGAAGAAGAGTGGCGCATCTCTTGGGGAGGACTATCTGTATTGGTTTGAGTTATCTCTTGAACATTGTATAAGCTATTTATGATAAGCTATTGTACATAGAGTTCTTCTTTAGCACCAGAGTATCAGAAGTACCGGAAGTACCAGTCCAAAAATTCGCAGATCAGATTTGACGGGGTAAAATTTGGAATTTCTCAGATCTGAGGACACCAGGCTACTCGCCTCAGCCAAGCGCACCTCCTGGTAAGGTCAAAATTTGATTCCGAGCATTTTCAATTTTTGGTTATTTTTGTTGCCGAAAGTACAAGATGTCTGCAAGCACAAAGCTTGTTGAGAAACTAGAAGGCATAGACAACTTCCGTGCCTGGAAGTATAGGATCGGTCTGATCCTTGCAAAGAATGACCTATCAAGATTTATCAAAGAAGAAGTGGAGGAACCTAAAGATGTCGTAGAGAAAGCGAAGCATCAGAGGGACTCAATCACGGCTCAGAGAATCATTGCAGATTCAATCAAAGACCACCTGATCCCGTATGTATTGTCAAAGAAAACTCCAAAGGAGATGTTTGATGCTCTAAGCAAACTATATGAAGGAAAGAACATCAATCGAAAGATGAATCTCAGAACTCAGTTGAAGAATACCAAGATGCAGAAAGGAGAAATGATTCAAGAATATTTCTCCCGAATCTCCGAAATAAAAGAACAGTTGAAAGCAATTGGAGACACCATCGACGAAAATGAATTTGTAATAACTGCCCTAAATGGTCTCGCAAGACCTTGGGATGCCTTCATCCAGTCAGTATGTGGAAGAAAGGAAAAACTACAGTTTGAAAACCTATGGGAAGAATGCACCCAAGAAGAGACAAGGGTAGCCAACTGTGAAGCACTACTAGCAAGGGACGATGATCAAGCCCTAGCTACTCATACAAAAGGAGGAAGGAAGAAACCCTACTTCAAAAGGGAATCTCATAAAGAACCGCAACCATCAAACAAGTTCAACAACCAAGAATCTCATTCAAGAAATTTTCAGAAGAAACGACAACGCAAGGGACGAGATCTCTCATCTATACAATGCTATCATTGTCATAAGATGGGACACAAGGCGAATAATTGTCCAGTCAGAAAAGAAGAGTACAAGAGGAAGCACAAAAGGCACCATGCTCACATTGCCGAAGATGAAGAACCACCTATGAAGATGATTAAGGACCATGTCTTGATCTCAGCTCTCTCAGGATCTGTATCACCTGGAGAGGATACATGGCTCATTGATAGCGGTGCTTCAAAACATATGACGGGTAAGAAAAATACTCTCTCTTGTATTTCAGAAAAGAAGTTTTCTCATAAAGTAACTCTTGGAGATGATTATCAATATCCCATCAAGGGAATAGGAGAATCAAACTACAAGCTAGATTCAGAAAACTCAATAACAATGCAGGACGTACTCTATGTACCGGGCCTAAAGAAGAACTTACTCTCCATATCAGCTTTAGACAAGAAAGGCTATAGAGTTGCCTTCATAGATGGAGAAGTTCTTATGTGGGCTAAGGGAGAAACCTTAAATGAAGCAATCGTCATCGGAAGTGAAGAAAATGGTTTATACAAGCTGAAGGGTCACCCAGAAACTGCCATGACCCATGCCATCGAAAACTCATGCGAACTTTGGCATAGAAGATTGGCCCACATCAACTACAAGGCACTACCATACATATGCAAAGCTGTCACAGGTTTACCAGAACTCAAGGTTTATCGGGAAGGCATATGCAATGGATGTGCGCAAGGGAAGAACATCAAGAACCCTTTTCCAAAGAGGGACAGCAAAGCAGTAGGACCATTGGAACTCATCCATTCGGACGTGTGTGGCCCAATGCCATCATCCTCCATTAGCGGGTATGTATATTATGTATCTTTTATTGATGACTATTCTCTTAAGACCTGGATATATTTCTTAAAATCTAAAGATGAAGTATTCAGTAAATTCAAGGAATTCAAAGCCTTGATAGAGAATCTTTCCGAAAGAAAGATTAAGATACTCAGGTCAGATAATGGAGGAGAATATACCTCGAAGGAGTTAGTAAGCTTCTGCAGAGATGTCGGGATAAAGAGGTAACTAACTACTCCCTATAATCCTCAACAAAACGGTGTAGCTGAGAGAACGATTATGGAAGCTGTAAAGACCATGATTCACAATCAAGATCTTCCTATGTGCTTATGGGCAGAAGTAGCTATGGCAACTGTTTATGTGCAGAATAGACTATCCCATAGTGCACTTGGGTTCAAGACCCCAGAAGAAATGTTCACCGGAAAGAAGCCAGAGGTAAGCCATCTCAAAATATTTGGCTGTCCAGTGTTTACACATATACCGAAAGAGAAAAGAAACAAGTTGGAACCCTCCAGAAAAGAGGGAATATTTGTGGGATACTGTGAGGTATCCAAAGCCTTCAGAATCTACATACCTGGTCACCGCCATATTGAGATCAACAGGGACGTGACCTTTGATGAAGAAGCAGCACTTAAGAAATCAAGAAGATGCCAGCTTGAAGATATGCATGAAGAGGAACCTGAAAATCCCAGGACTACAGAATCCGTGAGGGAAGTTCCTAGAGCTGCAAAACCTGTAAGGGAAGTCGTAACTTCCCTTGATAATGAGACTCCTGAAGATCATGATATAACAAAAGTTCAAGAACCTCCTCAAATGATCTTCTCCCATAAAAGAAAGCCTGCTTGGGCAAGAGAGCTTATTCAAGATGGAGAGAAGTATGGTGTTCCAGACGGAACCACAAGGCAGGTGAAGAGACCAAAGCCCTTCTCCAGTTACACGGCTTTGATGTGCAATCTACTTGATGAAGAACCCACATGCTTTGAAGAGACCGTCTAGAAGAAGGAATGGGCAGATGCCATGACAGAGGAATACCAATCCATAGTAAAGAATGAGTATGGGAAATAGTTCCCAGACCAAAAAGTAAGGATGTGGTATCATCAAAATGGCTCTTCAAAATAAAACATGCTGCCGATGGAAGTATTGAGAAATATAAAGCAAGATTGTCGCTCATGGCTTTTCCCAGAAGGAGGGTATTGACTATGAAGAGACATTCGCTCCTGTGGCCAGATACACTTCGATCAGAACCATTATAGCTCTTGCTGCCAAGATGAAGTGGAAGCTGCACCAGATGGATGTGAAGACAGCTTTCCTGAATGGTGTTATCGAAGAGGAAGTGTATATAGAGCAACCCAAGGATTTGAGGTTGAAGACAGGAAGTCTCATGTCTGCCGATTGAAGAAAGCCTTATACGGACTGAAGCAAGCTCCCAGAGCTTGGTATGGCCGTATAGACAGTTTCTTGACAAGCTTAGGCTTTACCAAGAGTAAAGCAGATTCAAATCTCTACTTCAAGATCATGGATAATGAATCAGTAATACTATTACTGTATGTGGATAACTTGTTCTTAACTGGAGAAGAAAAGCTCATTGTTGAATGTAAACAGAGACTTGCCGTAGAATTTGAAATGAAAGACCTTGGTCTAATGCATTACTTCTTAGGCCTTGAGGTATGGCAGAGTCCGGAAAGAATCTTCCTTAACCAGGGGAAGTACACGATCGAAATCTTAAAGAGATTCGACATGCTAGAATGCAAGTCCATGAATACACACATGGAAGCAAAGCTGAAGCTGTTGGTCGATACTTCGTCAGATTTGATAGATGCCACTCTGTACAGACAAATTATTGGATCGTTGATGTACCTGACGAACACCAGACCAGACATCTGTTTTGCAGTGAACACTTTGAGTCAGTCTCTGGTAGAGCCCAGACGTGTTCATCTAGTGGCTGCAAAACATGTGATGAGGTACCTTAAAGGTACAATGGATTATGGTCTCAGCTATGATGGAGATCATGACTTCACATTGAGTGGATATACTGATGTAGATTGGGCAGGAAGCGTTGCTGACAGAAAAAGCACTTCCGGATGTTGTTTCAGTTTGGGATCAACTATGATCTAGTGGCAGAGTAGGAAGCAATCCAGTATTGCTCTCAGCACAGCGGAAGTAGAGTACATTGCCGCATGTTCTGCTAGCTGTGAAGCTATATGGCTTTGAAAGTTGCTGACGGGGCTATTTGATTTGGAGATGAGAGCAATCGCGATTCTATGTGACAATCAAAGATGCATTAAAATGACAGAGAATCATGTGTTCCACGACAGGTCGAAGCACATGATCCGCTATCATTTCATCCGCGACATGGTACAGAGAGGAGCCTTGAAGCTCCAATACATTAGCACGGATGAACAGGTTGCTGACGTGTTGACTAAGCCTCTATCTCGTGTAAAGTTTGAACACTTTCAAGATAAGCTTGGTATAGTCCAAAAGGACCCTCCCTGAAAGGGGGAGTAGATGTATTCCTTGCTTCTGACCTCGCTGTTAGACGTAAAGCAAGATGAGTCATGCTTCTGACCTCGCGATTAGACGTAAAGCATGAC
>JASDQU010752109.1:20858-35994 GCA_032191745.1 Picea mariana
GTCATGCTTCTGACCTAGTTGTTAGACGTAAAGCATGACGCTGTGATTCCTCGCTTCTGACCTAGTTGTTAGACGTAAAGCGAGATGATGATATTACTTGCTTCTGACCTAGTTGTTAGACGTAAAGCAAGATGTGACTGACATTGAGCTACCAGCTTAACCGTTGTGACATTGAGCTAGTGTAGTACTGTGATGTGCCAGCCTAGTGTTGTGATGAGGTATCATTTTTACTGATACATATTTGATGCAGATGATGATAGCATTCTTTCGAGAATGATGATGTTGCTGATGAGGAAAACTTCCGATGACTCGTAAATATGCTAGCCAATGTTTCAAGATGATATTGACGATACTGTCCTCTAGATGCCACTGATGATGCAGACCTCTCTCGCCTGATGCTGATGAAGAATACCCTTCTTGTTAAGGGGGAGTGTTGAAATAATGTAACTGCGAAGAGCATTCTTATTATTATTGGATTAAATCCCCATTGCAGATTAATCATGTCATTATTATTATTATTGTTATTGGATTAATGCCCATTGTGGATTAATCATGTCGGTAATTGTATAAGGACCAAAACCCCTTTTGCGGATTGGTCATCGGACAATTATAAAGGGCAAAATAAGAAGTCGGCCGCAATAGTTATTATGGAAGACCCAGAATTAATTAAAGGTGGGTTTACCCACCCAGAGTGAGAGGTCGGCCCTACCAGTTGTGACCTTTCACACGTGCCAATCTTGTATAAATAAGAGGCTAGCGCCTCACTTCAAACACACAACTCACTTGCTCATTATCTTATGAGGCAAGCTGCAATTACTAGTTAGAGAGAGGAGAAGAAGAGTGGCGCATCTCTTGGGGAGGACTATCTGTATTGATTTGAGTTATCTCTTGAACATTGTATAAGCTATTTATGATAAGGAAGTTTTGCTGGGTTTTCTTCCCCTAGAGGGTTTCCCAGGATAAATGTTGTCTCTTGTGAATGTGTATTTCTCAGTGATCTTGTTCTTATTATGCTCTTATCTATTGAAATGCAAAGAACTATAATAATGGCATAAACATTAACGAGGAGGACTGTCAAAAGACCCTATTAGGTGTGCCAGTGCCCAAGTAGAGGGATATTTCCCAAGAAAACTATCAAAGTGCAAGAATGGTGAATGAAACGGTTGGGGTTACTTCATGGTGATGGAGTCATTAACATGCAAGGTACCATGCTTGGTCCATCTTCATGAGTTCCTTTGTAGAGGGAGTGCTTACTACTTGAGATACCCTTTCCTCGGCAGTGTGTGTATTCCAAACCCTTTTTCTTTCCTTTTTATATTATTTTTATGCATTGCAAGTCCCCTTCCAGGATTCGAGCGCTTTCTTTTCTTTTCTTACTAGGATTAATCCTTTTAATAGATATGCATTCAGTGCATTAGCACTAGGGGCGATTGTCTCATAGTGAGGGGGTAGAGCTCAAGCTCACCTTTGGCTTTTGACTTGGTCATTTATTATCCCATCATTTCTTCTTTCTCTTAAACATGCTTTCTTTTTTTATTCATTTTTTCTAACAACTGCATCAACCTCAGCATTCTATGCCTTCTTCTCATAACAGAATGAACCACGGGCTTTTTTGGTGTACATGTAACAACCATTACCAAAGTTTAGTACACTGTGGAAGGCCCCAGAATAAAAAGTGTTAAGTATGGGGGGGAGTGGTATGTTACCCCTATCAAAGCCTCCTAGTAGTACTCATGTTCCCCAAGAGTGATAACACTAGACTAGGACACAAATTTTGGCCACCAAGGTGAAACAAGGCAAAAAGCATAACTTCCAAGCTTATGATTCATTAGACTTCAACCCATGATCCTCACTCAAATTCCTAATGTATTAAATATGACACTTTATATGAAACAATGATTAGTGTACCTCATGTGTGCTAGACCATCATAATCGGATGAACAATGTTGATCAAGCGCAATGAGTTGAGTTGGGTGAGGGGGGAGGCATCTGAGGGGTTGTTGTTTGTAGAGAATACCGATCATTGTCATCAGGATTGTTACCCTCCAGCCTAAGGATAACTAAGGAGATGATGTCTCGAGGCCCGCAAGTGGCAGATATGGAATGTTGAGAGCCGGATGGACAGCATAGCCCACAGAGCCCCTCTTCTTCACCACGCTTCACCATCATTAGCAACAGCAGAGCAACATCCACCACACTAGCTTGATCCAAAAAGGGCGACAGGTCTTGCTTCATGAGGTAACTAGTAAATTTTCATGGTGAGTATCATTTTAATATTTGGGGCATTCGGATACGTTTCAAAGGGTTCTTTCTAATTATGAAACATTTGCTCAAAGTTATGCTTTTTACCATTTTTCACCTTGGTGGTTATCCAAGGGTTTCTGGTAAGTTCGCCACCCTCAGGGAAATGGGTGTTAATGGGGATCCTTCTTTATGGGCCATCATACCATTCCCGACGATGATCCACAAAGATTGAACAAGCCACTTGTTCAAATTCAGAGTTCGAAAGTCCAGCCAAGCATCATTGCCCCTTCAATTTTTCTTCTTCTTCTTCTTCATGCATGTTCCATACCCCCATGGGGGAATTGTAATAAAGGAGTTAGCATGAGGTATTTTGTATGTAAAAGACTCAGCTCCCCAAGACTTGGTCATTAGTGCATTACTCTAGAGTGTTTTTTTTCACTTGGTTAATTATTCCTCTCGTTTTAACGATTTATAAATTTCTATGTTGTTTCACTCATTCCTCCAAAGCTAGAGCATGTCCTAATGGTTAGAACTTGGTGTGTTTTATCTGAGTCTAGTGTCTAATGTATATTACCATGCTAAATATTTACCCAGATGCTTATGGACATGCATTAGGTCCCTCTAGGATTTTTTGTAATTGTTTTAATAAAATGTAAATTCCTGTAAACAGGATTTTACCTTGTAAATTGACGTAAATATTAAAAAAGTGGTACTAGGAGGTGTTATATGCCTTGGGGGGTATCGTTTTCTAACCCAAAATACCCCTTTTACCCTTGTATCCCCTTTTCGAGAGAAATAATTGACTTTTGTTCACCAAAAATCAATTTTACTCGAAAAAGGTGAATAAATCAACTCCCTATTATTAAGGAAACATGTCGAAAACATGTTTTTAGCTTGTCTTCAGTTCTCTTCACCTCACTGGGAGTTGGTAACAGTTGAGACAAGTTAGGAGTGAGTTGACTGGCGAGTTGGTTGAGTTAAGTGAAGAGAGTGAGCATCCCAAGGAGAGGTGTGCCCTCTCTCTTGGGAGGTGGCGCAGTCTCCTTGAGGGCACCAATCCCAAGGAGAGGTGGCACCCTCCACCTCTCTCCATCTTTGACTTGTGGCAGCTCTTGTCTAGTTTGCTTGAGATGTGGCACGCGTCTACTCACACATGTGGCATGAATCTCTATGAGCTAAGTCGCCCTCTATCTTTGGGAATTGCTCCCACTTTGCTATTTAAGCATGGCTACCGCTCCTCATTTGGTTATTGAGAGTTTGGGCTTGGCTTGGCATTGTACTTTGTATTGTTATACTGTTTTGGAATAAAAAAGACTTTGGAGGTCAAGAAGGTGGCTAGTGTTCTTTGTGTGGATGTTTGATCTTTAGCATTTCATATATGAGGCAATCTTAGCTTGGTTTATTGAATTTGATTTGTTAATTTGGCCTTTGAAGGAGTGTTGTCACCTAGTAGGATAGGATTTACTAAGCTAGTTTGTTTCTTAGATCCTATTGATCATTTACATTAGAGGGATTTGATTTGCATGTGTACTTTGTTTAATTATCATGCTATCCAAGTCTCTATTGTAGGTGACACCATATTTAACGGTTTTGTGCAAGTTTTCTAAGCTTTACAAGTCCTCATGCTTGGAGAAGTAGTTGGACTAGATTGTACCTTCTACATGCTTCAAGCCTTTCGAGAACGTAGTCCCTCGGCTTGTCACCAGAAGACTCCATAGCCCAAGGATTCCAAACTTCAAGCTTCTCTCTCTCTTTCATAAAATATAAATATTCTTGGTTACTGTTCTTTGCATGCATAAGTTGGATCTTCATTTTAATTATAAATTGCAAGTAGATTCTACTTTTTCATGCATGCATGCATAGATCTAGATCGTACTTTCATTTTTCTATCATCTAAAGCTATATCTAGCATAAGAAATTTATCTTTTAAGCAAGTTTTATAGGTAAATCCTAAGGGCTAAAAGATAGATAGATTTTTAGAGATTTAAATTACATATTTGGCAATCTTAGTGCCTTATTGTTTGCTGTCCCAAACAGAAAACAAAAGCCACTAAGAAAGTTGGCATTTTGCATGCTTTCTTGGTTAATTTTCACTAACTTTTGCATAGCTTTCATTTGGTAAATTTTAGCTTAAGACTAACACCTTTTCCATGTTATCCCAAAGCACTTTGGGGCATCTTTCCATCCATTTAGCTTGCTGTTTTTGCAGGTTTAATGAACAGCCAAGAGGAAGTGTTGCCGAAATTTTCCGGATTCGGACCATCCGAGACCACCCAAGGCTCCCTAACATCCTTCTAAACTCATTTTTCTATCATTTTTGTAAGTTTGTTGGTCCTTGAGACTATAAATGGACCACAAACACTTATAATAAAGATTGTAACTCAAAACCAACAGTGGGATAACCCTTATCCCACTAGGCCTCCCATCCCCCCTAACCCTGCGGGGAATTGTCTCATTTTGCATTTTGCATCTTGCATTTCACATTTGTCAATTTTGCTAACTTAAAAGGATAAAAAATAAATCTAAAATGAACCCACACCGCTAAACATTTTCCTTTTTGTTTTAGATAATTAGTTTAGTTCCATTTTCAAGTTATTTCAATTTTTGGCAAAGTAACGAACCTTCCCCGTCATTTCCCTGATATGCTCTTGGCCTTGCAAGCTTGCTTGATCTTGGCATGATCCAGAGAGGGATTTAATTTGTGTGGAGTAGTTTAACTAGGGAAAACCTTCAACAACTATTGCTCGATACGAGATCAATACCGACAGATTGACTTGTGAATTCAAGGGGATACTTTGGGATTCGCTCTCTCCCTGTTGGAACTCTTTGCGATCTTGCTTGTACCCATTTCAGGGATAGTAGTTAAAGGAAACACATCATAGTTTAGATTTCTATTTTTTCACTTACAATCTCTAGCACTCACAAGTGGATTTGCACTATTGGTCCACTTCACTTAATTAACCCAAATCCAAGTAGAAACCTCTAACTAATAAAACTTACCAAGAGCATTGCACAACACATTTCAAAGTGTCAAAATTATAGCTCAGAAATACACTAAGTCATACACAAATTTCAACCTCCTATTAAGCTTCAACAGTAAAGCATTAAACCCAATATTGAACTATACTTGAAGAGCAGAAACACGGAATCACATAAATCTGAAACTAAAACCAGCAGCGGAATATTCATGAACTGTAGACAAATTCACACAATTGGCACATAAATTTATGGGCTATGCCCCTTGCAGAATACTCAGGAAAAGATATGACAGCTTTAAGGAGATTTCTTTATTGAACTCATAGGGAAATACACAGTTTCCAAAAGCAAAAAACTGCAGCATATACTCAGCATTTAAACAATAGAGATGTGCCAACAGACCTTCTCTGTTTGCATGCCAAATACACCAGCAACTCAGACCTCAAAATCTGCACACAGATTTCAATGTAATGGCCTGCAAGGTACTGTCTCACTAACAGCAAACATCCTTGATTTCTATGCACTCTTGCTGTACATTTCTGCACTGATATGAAACAGCTAGACACTCAGAAAATCGTACCAATCCTCTACCTCAATTTCTGTGTCTATAACCAGTTGTACGGCACTCAAATCAATGTTGTACGGCCTCTTTTCTCTTGTTGTACACAATTCTACAAATCTGGGAATGTGTGACAACCTCCCTCTTGAAATGTGCACCCTCCACTAGCTGTACGGACTCATTCTCTTGGGAGGTGCGTCCTCCCCTTGTTGTTACTCTATCCTTACCTCAGAGCTCAATCTCCCTTGGTCTCTCTGAATGACCCTTCAACTTCCTCACCAAGCTCTCCTCAAGTGTGCGCCCCCTCTCCCTCAAGTGCTTCCTTTATGTAATTTTAATGTGTAACTCCTCTAACCCTTGGTCTCCCTTGAGTGACTCTTCACTTTCCCTTGAGATCAACAGTCACGAGTTAATCATTTGTTGAGGTCACTTAAGTCACTAAAGTGACCCACAACCTCATAAAGTCACTTTTACAAATTAAAAATAAAAGCCTCAACTTTATAAAACCACTTTATAAAATTACTTTAAAAAAATACATTATAAAGTCACTAGGGAGAAAATGTGCTCGGTCACTTCTGCATGTTGGGCGCCACCTACGCAGAAGTACCTTCGAGCCACCAAATCTAACACTCCCTCTTAGCGAGAGAGGTACTTCTGGTACCACCACCAGAATCCGTCTCCAACTCATCAACTGCCATAGTTACTCCCTCTGTACTAGAAGCCACTGCTCCCACTACACTGGAAGCCACTTCTCCCACTGCACTGGAAGCCTCTGTTGCTACCTCCACTAATCTATGAACTGAAGACATGCTCCTAGGAGACTGCACACTCTCCTGAGCATCCATCTGTGTCCACTCATGCTTGTTGAGTCCTCTGAGAGTCCCGGAAGAGGACTGAGTCCCCGGTATCAACTCTCTCTCCCATGTAACCTGCCCACTCTCCGACACAGAATTTGAATCTAGAAATCCACTGGACCCCAACAAAGGTCGTCCCAACTGTTGAAGTTTGAGTAGCTTCGGAAGATATTCTTATTGTATCAATATTGTATTAGACCAAGTCAAAAACCCTAAAGAATAATATTATGTTATAAAGTCGGCCCTATTGTGCCTTTGTAAAAGTCGACCCTATTGTGCCCCTGTAAAAGTCAGTTGTAAATTAGAAAAGATAAAGTATAAAAGTTGTCCCTGACCTAATTAAGAGATGGCACAACTTGGATTTATAACAGGCTAGGTGCCTCACTTTGAGAACACAAAACACAAGCTCTCTGACACAAGGAAAAGTGTGCAAGTCTGAGGAGGAGATGCAGCTACAGAGTAAGGGTGTTCTGGTGAAGAGTTTTGGTTATCTCTTAGAGGACTATCTTGGTCTAGTGGTGCGCTACCCTATTCTGGTTAGGGTTTCTGGTCTATCTTTTGATTATCTTCTGTTTGGTGAGATCTCTCTTGAGAGAGATATTGTACTTGTTGACGAATCTATATTGAAGAAGCTTTGTTGGGTTTTCTCCCCCAAGAAGGTTTCCCAAGATAAATCTTGTTTATATTGTGGATGTCTTTCTTTCAGTGATCCTTATGCATGCAATGATTGATTTAATAGTTTAAAGTTAAAGAATATTGAATACACTTAACTGCTTAAGCGAAATTTTAACATGGAATCAGAGTAGGCCTGAAAGAAGCCATTTTCACAATCTAGAAGAACTCGTTGGGGAAATCAAGGCCACAGGAAGACTCTCCTAACCCTAGCACATCTTTCCTTGGGTTTAGATTTTCAATTTGATGAAGATTTGAAAACTGCAGTTTGTGTTACAACTGCAGCAACTGTCAGCAACTGCATAAAACCTTGGAAGGTGATTTCTCCCATTTTTTGAAGGACGTTGGTCAAGATAAATCCATCTAGGTGTTCGCCTAAGGAGGGTGCACCTATTCCCTAGATCAAAATTCCAAAATTCTCAAGTTGGAAAATTAGGGATTCCTCATAAACCCTAGATCAAGACATCTTGGCAGCTACAGATTGAAGTTGGAGAAGTTCACTTTGGCATAGCACACTCTCTAGTAAGTTCAAAACCTAATGGCATAGCACACTCTCTAGTAAGTTCAAAACCTTTCTTTGAAAAGTTTTCATTTTCTTATTTCCATTCAAGGACAAGATGGCTCCCAGTACCAAGCTTGATGAGAAGCTTGAGGGTGATGATAACTTTCGAGCATGGAAGTATAGAATGATGCTCATTCTAAAAGAGAATGATCTAGAAGATTTCGTCAAAGAAGAAGTTCCAAAACCAGAGGAAGATGAAGCCAAGGCAAAGCACAAAAGAACCTAGTTAACACAAAGAGAATCATTGTTGATTCTATCAAGGATCATTTGATCCCTCATGTCTCATCATTGACAACTCCCAAACAAATGTTTGATGCCTTATCCCAATTATATGAAGGCAAGAATATCAACCAAAAGATGACGTTGAGGACACAGCTCAAGAGTGTGAAGATGCAGAGTTCAGAAACCATTCAATCCTACTTCACAAACTTGAAGCCATTGGAGACACAATCGAAGAAGTTGAATTAGTAATGACTATGTTGAATGATCTCCCCAGATCTTGGGAATCATTCATTCAAGGAATCTGTTCAAGAAGAAAGCTCACAAAGTTTAGCAGACTATGGGAGGATTGCACTCAGGAAGAAGCTAGATTGGCAGCAAGAGAAGAGAAACTAGGCGATGAATAAAATCAAGCTCTAGCAACACATACCAGAAAAGGAAAGAGCAAGAAAGAAGTTCACTCACACAAGAAACCTCATGGGCTACAAAAGACACATAAGTTTAGGAAGGATTTCTCAAATTATAGATGCTACATCTGTCAAAAGATGAGACACTTTGCAATAAATTGCCCCAACTCAAAAGGTCAGATCAGAAAAGGAAAGTATAAAAGACATCATGCTCATGCCACAGAAGATGATGAACTTGATCATGAGAGAACCCAAGAAGATAACTCAAGCAAAGAATATGTATTGATATCAGCCCTTACAAGAACTGTTACTCATGGAAGTGACACATGGCTTATTGAGAGTGGTGCTTCTATGCACATGACAGGTTACAAGGATTCTCTCTCAGTAATAGTTCAGAAAGATTCACCTCACAAGGTGAAGCTCGGTGATGACTATCAATATCCCATCAAAGGAGTAGGAGAAGCTTCTTACAGATTGGATTCCGGAAAAACTACGAAGATGAAGGATGTTTTTTATGTGCTTGGTTTGAAGAAGAATCTCCTTTCTATCTCAGCTTTGGATGAGAAAGGATTCAGAGTTGTTTTCATTGATGGTGAAGTCCTCGTGTGGCCAAAAGGAAAATCTATTGATGATGTTGTAGTGATTGGTGTTCAAGAAGGAGGCCTATACAAGTTAAAGGGACATTCAGTTTCAGCATTAGTACATCGTACAGTTACTCCAAGTGAGCTATGGCATAGAAGATTTGCTCACATACATTACAAAGCACTACCGATCGTGAGCAAGATGGTGACAGGTTTGCCAGAAATCCAAGTGAATCATGAAGGCATATGCAAGGGATGTGCACAAGTATGTACGTGAAGAAACCATTTCCAAGCAATGATAGCAAAGCCAAAGGAGCCTTCGACATCATACATTCAGACGTGTGTGGACCAATGTCAGCCACTTCACTTAGCGGGTATGTATATTATGTTTCATTTATTGATGATTTCTCACGTAAAACTTGGATTTACCTTTTGAAAGCTAAAAGTGAAGAATTCAAGGCACTTGTTGAAAACCTTTCTGAAAAGAAGATAAAGATATTAAGGTCAGATAATGGAGGAGAATTCACATCAGATGAATTCAAGGCATTCTGTAAGGAAGTTGGGATTAAGAGGGAGCTCTCTACTCCCTACAATCCTCAACAGAATGGTGTGGAAGAAAGAAAGAACCGAACAATCATGGAAGCAGTGAAGGCCATGATTCATGATCAAGACTTACCAATGCATCTGTGGGCAGAAGCATCCAGGACCACAGTATACGTACAGAACAGAAGTCCCCACCGTGTACTTGGGAACAAGACACCAAAAGAACTGTTTACAAGTGAAAAGCCAGAGATCAACCACCTATGGATATTTGGTTGTCCAGTATGTATGCATATCCCGAAGGATAAGAGATCGAAGTTGGACCCTTTAGGCAAGAAGGGTATATATGTTGGATACAGTGAGCCATCGAAGGCATACAAAGTTTACATCCTCGGTCACCGTCAGATTGAGACTAGCAGAGATGTCACCTTCGATGAGGATACATATTTTAGTAGATTGAGACAAAATCATTCAGATGAGGTCCATGATGAGGAAACTGAAGCTCCCAGAGTTATAGATACAGATGCAGGTGATGATGTTGTGCTAGAAGATCATGATATGGAAGAACCAAAAAGACCTACAGAATCATCCCGAGAGATGAATACTAAGAAAAGAAGACCAACTTGGGCTCATGAAATTATTCAAGGTGCAAAGAAGTATGGTGCTCCAGATGGATCCTTCAGAGAAAGCAAGAGACCACGACCATACTCTAGTTATGTGGCATTACAAAGTGACATTGTTGATGCTGAGCCTACCAGTTATGAAGAGTCTGCAGAGAAGAAAGAATGGAAGGATGCCATGGTAGAAGAGTACCAGTCCATTGTAAAGAATGATGTTTGGGATGTGGTTCCGAGACCGAAAAAGAAGACAGTGGTAAGTTCCAAGTGGATTTACAAGACGAAGCATTCAGCAGATGGCAGTGTTGAGAAGTACAAGGCAAGGTTCGTGGCATGTGGTTTCTCCTAGAAAGAAGGAATAGATTATGAGGAGACATTTGCTCCTGTGGCGAGATACACTTCAATTTGAACTATACTTGCATTAGCTGCAGTAAAGAAGTGGAAGGTACACCAGATGGGCGTGAAGACAGCTTTTCTAAACGGTGTAATAGAAGAGGAATTGTATGTGGAGCAGCCACAAGGTTTCGAGACACATGACAGTCAGTCACATGTGTGCAGATTGAAGAAAGCCTTGTATGGATTAAAACAGGCACCCAGGGCATGGTACGGTAGAATTGACAGTTTCTTGATGAGCTTGGGCTTTACCAAGAGTAAAGCAGATTCCAACCTGTACTTCAAGGTTGTGGATGGTGGACCCGTGATATTATTGTTATATGTGGATGACCTGTTTCTAATAGGAGACAAGAAGCTCATCACTGAGAGTAAGAGGAAGCTTGCTACAGAGTTCGAGATGAAAGACCTGGGTATGATCCATTACTTCTTAGGTCTAGAGGTATGGCAGAGACCAAGTGAGATTTTCCTTAACCAAGGAAAATATGCTATAGAGATTCTAAAGAGATTTGGAATGGAGTGTCAATCCATGCCTACACCGATGGTGACAAATCTGAAGTTATTGAGTGATACATCTTCAGAGACAGTGGATGCCACCATATATAGACAGATGATTGGTTCGTTGATGTACTTAACGAACACAAGGCCAGATATATGTTTTGCAATGAACACATTGAGTCAGTATATGGTTGAGCCGAGACATATTCACTTGATTGCAGCAAAACATGTGATGAGGCACCTGAAAGGTACAACTGACTATGGACTCAAATATGCTTCAGATCATGAGATACGCCTGTAAGGCTTTACTGATTCAAATTGGGCCGGTAGTGTTGCAGATCGGAAGAGTGCATCTGGAATTTGCTTCAGTATGAGATCAGCTATGATCTCATGGTTCAGCAGGAAGTAGACTAGTGTGGCGCTCAGTACGGCTGAGGCAGAGTATATAGCAACGTGTTCAGCTAGCAGTGAAGCGGTGTGGCTTCAGAAGTTGCTTGCAGGATTGTTTGATCTCACGTTAGAGGCGACTTGTATATGGTGTGACAACCAGAGTTGTGTGAAGTTGTCAGAGAACCTGGTGTTTGATGACAAGTCCAAGCATATTGAGATCAAGTACCATTATATCAGAGATATGGTGCAGAAGGGAGCAGTGAAGCTCCAGTATGTCACTACAGATGAGTAGATAGCAGACATGTTGACCAAGCCTCTGTCGAGAGTGAATTTTGTATACTTCAGGGATAAGCTTGGTGTGGTCCAGAAGGACTTCCCTAGTAAGAGGGAGTGATGAGTTACAGATGCGATTCCAAGGCAGCAGCATCAGCATGTGGCAGTGGAAGTGGGTAGTCATTACCTCTTGGAGCAAGACCCACTGCTACTTCAGGACCAGGCAGGTGGGATGGATGTTGTTGTTGATAGATGGGATGCACTGAAGAAAGGATGGGCCCTCTAGGACCAAGCTCAAGTTGTCTGGCTCTCGGTACTTCATGTCTAGGACATGTGGGCCTCAAGACATAATCTCCTTAGTTATCCCTAGGATAGGGGATAACAGGTCTCACCATAGAAACCAATCTTTTCCTCTCTAGGGTTTTTCGTCCCAAGAGCCAAAGCCACAAGAGCTCTCTCAAATTCGTTTTTAGAAAATAACCTATGCCTAATGAGAGAGGGCGCCCTCATTCTCCTTTTATTTCCGCGTTGACCATTTTTGCACCCTTTTACCCTTTTTAATAAAGTGACTTTATAATTTAACTTAAGTAAAATCACTTTATTAATTAATTAACGCCTTTTTAATGTTGGAAAACGATTACTTGGCTTGTAAGTCGTTCCCGAACACTGGAATTGGCTTTCTCGTCATCCCACCCTTTAGATCTTTTCGTCTCGATTCCAACGAGCTATTACACAAAGGTGTTCCCTCCAACAATATGACCCAAATAACACCTTGAGTGCATTTAATTAAGGTATACTCAATAATACCCTTAATTTACAGGAATCGTCGGAATGCCACAGAATCAAGAACAAACTATGCGAAAGTGATCATAATGATAAAATAATGTGAATGGACTAGGTTGGGCCTCGTATAACTCCTCCAATTCGCCTGAGCCCCCTGTTAACATCCATTTACCCCTCTAGACAAGTTGACATAGACCCATAAGGTCGCCTCCAACTGTAAAGCTAGGGAATCCAAAAATGGGGACATTACATCTACTGAGATCTATGTCATGGAAAAGGTTGCAGGCCTCCTAGAAAGGGTGTTAGCAATTACATTCTGCTTTCCCTTCACATACTCAATGTCAAAGTCATACGCTTGCACCTGACTTGCCCATTTTTGTGGCCTCTCATTCAAGTCTCTTTGCTCCAAGAAATATCTCAGGTTGTTGTGGTTGGTCCTCACCACAAAGTGTCCTGCAACCAGGTACTGTCTAAACTTGGCCAATGCATGCATGATGGCCAACATCTTCTTATCATAAATGGGGTAGAGCCTCTCTGGCTTCCTCAGCTTCCTTCTCTTGAAAGCTATGGATGTCGATTTTGCATCAACATAGCTCCTATCCCCTCTCTGGATGCATCACACTCCAACACAAATGGCTGCGAGAAGTCTGGAAGTGTTAACACTGGGAAAGTACTCGTCAGCTTCTTCATCCTGTCAAAAGCTCCCTATGCCTCCTCTGACCATTTGAATGCCCCCTTCTTGGCGAGATCTATCAGTGGTGCACCAAGTTATGAAAATCCTTTCACAAAGCACCTATACTAGTTGCACAATCCGAAGAACCCCGCAGCTCTGTAAGTAATCTGAGTGTGGGCCAATATAAGATTGCATGGATCTTCTTTTGGTGCACCTGTACTCCCTGAGCACCAATCACATGTCCCAGATAGAGAATCTTTGTTATCCCAAACTCGCACTTTGCCTCCTTGGAAAACAGTGACTGCTCCTCCATGATGCTGAGAATCTCATCAATATGCCTTAGATGCTCCTCCCAAGTCCTATTGCAGATCAGTAGATCATCAAATAATACCAGTAAGAACTTCCTCAACTGCTTGTTGAAGTTATGGTTCATACAAGACTGGAAGGTGGTTGGTGCATAAGTCAACCCAAAGGGCATGACTAGAAACTCATAGTGCCCATAGTGACATCTGAATGATGTTTTGTGGATGTCCTCCTCTCTGACCCGGATCTGATGGTACCTGTTATCGCACGGTTTGTAGGAAAGGTCCAAAGAGCTTGAGTCAGGGCTTGAAACCGGCGTAACAGGAGCTTCCCCACCCACTGTCACCTCGATGGGGAGCTCTTTCTATTTAAAAGGGCAAGTCCAAGGGAGACGTCCCTAAGGCAATCTGGGTCAAAGAAAGGCTTAAAGGGTAAAGGCCAAGTCAAGGAAACCCCTTTCACAGATTGCTGCCCAAGAAGAGATAGTCAAGGAGATAAGACCACTGACGATGCACCTGTTTGCGAGACAAAACAAAGAAAACTAGAATGTGCTTGCAGTGGGTTAGTACTTCATGAAATCAATGACTATCTTTATCATATATATGAGCAAATGATCAAATGCAATTGTTGACGAAGTCAATGATTGCTAAGCAAAGATAAATAACTTGTATCACTTCTTCAACAAAGCATAAAAGGTAATAAGCATTCAATGTGTGCAATTAAACCATGTAACATGTCAAATCAGCTCACATACACAAAATTGCTGCGTCATATAGATATTGTTGCTACAATGATGACGTCAAGCTTAAATTTGAGACACTTTGAAAGACAATGAGTGCAACGTTTTACAAAAATAGCTTATGGATGTAATCAATGCCTCAATATCTATCAAAATACGTGGTAGAAGTCACAACGTTTTAAGCATAAACAAGATATCTAAGCAATGTGACGTCACCTTTATACAATTTTGTTGCAGTCACTATGACGTCAGCTTCATCAACAAGTCAATTTGAAAGGAAAAGAGCACAACTTCACACCAATTAATCTTATAAATAGTCAATAGCTCAATACCAATCAAGGAAAGTGACAAAGTCAAAACATTTAAGGTCTAAGCAAGAGTTCTAGCAAGGTATGACGTCACTTCTATATAAAACTTGTTGTCTGCAGGTCAGCTAGCCAATGATGGACGTTTTGACAATTTCAACCAGCAAAGATACAAACAAACTCCACGGCTATGAAGGGATAACAAGGCCGCACCTTTCTATCCAAGCAATGGTTAATTTAGGCCACACGTTATCAGCTTAATGTTAGTTCAAAAACTAGCTAGGGTTAGTCACTAGGTTAGTAGGTTTGCAAGTTTTGAAGTAGTTTGAAAAGGTTTTAAGGCATAACAAGCTCAAGCATTCATTTCTAGACTAGCGCCTTGGGTTAATGGAGTCAAAGGAGATGTGACTAATGGTTTAGGAAGGGTTCAAACTTAAAGACAAGAGAGCTAGGGTTTGATGGTGTTGCTATAGCAAGGCCACAAACCCTAAACCCTAAGAAGAAAAGGCTTACCTAGGTGTAGCTAAAGCTAGGCCTAGAGCTTTTACTCC